>JABUQX010056914.1:0-10000 GCA_015478945.1 Trachelipus rathkii | reverse complement strand
GGTCCACAGAAGCTATACTATTAGCATCATTGTATTAATTATCAGCAATTACTAACTACAAATAAATATTTTAATTTAGAATATTACACATGAGTAATATTGGGGTCCACAAACGTAAACAGTTATGACTCGGGGGCGGGGGGGCGCACAAAGCAATGACAAGGGTGGGAAATCCAGATGTATTAGAAATAGTTTAAAAACAGGTATGCATATCTATTGAGTAATAGGTTTGAGAACCTGCAAGATAGCATTCTTAGCTCATTCACCTTCTCATAGTACTAAGTCAGAAGAGTAGATAGTTTCACATCTTTTAGAAGAAATTGCAAAGTTAGGGCTTTAAATAAGTGGGAGAAGGGTAGGAAAAGAGGAGTAGGTTTAAAGGGATTCATCTATAAGTAGTGATAATTAGAGAAAGCTGATGTGAGGAAAGTAGTTGCTATTTAGAAGATGGCTATGATAATGAATGTACTGTTGATAGTTTATTTATCAACAAGATTCTGGTAGAAAGAGATTAGAGTAGCTAAGCAATTTATTCTGGATGTTTGCATCTTTATTTTAAGTGCTCAAATAAATAAGCTAGATAATAGTAAAAGATAGCATCAAATTATCAAAGTATATGAAAGTATAGTGAGGTATAAGTAACAGAAAGGACTAATATTTAATTTTTTTCTCCATGTGTTGTGAAAATAATAAGGTGATATTTAGTATTTATACTTAAATTGTTTGTTGTAAAGGAATGACTAATAGATCTTTTGACTCAATTTTATAATGGTGGGTTAGAAATAAAAGTCATGAGAGCTACAATCTTGGCATAAAGACGAACATAAATATTATCTATAGAAGGCTAATTATTCACTTACTACCTGTAGAGTGTCATAGTGATAATTAGCACTCGAGTGAATACTAAGTATAGTTAAATTGCAGGTCTTTTGAGTTTTTAGCTTCGAATGAAAAAAGAACTGGAATATACGTGACTCTCCGTACCAGACTCATGAAGTAAATATAATCACGCCCTTTATTAATTCTATATCATAATCGTTTCCAGTAAAATAAAAAAGCTCGCCTAATGTCTAATAATCCGACCAGTATTTGAACACTATATAGCTACCATAATCTAAATTTTTCATCTCCTTATAATTAAGTGTTGAGTGATGGTCTTTTACTTCCGGAAATGTGGTTCGAATTTGAGAGATGATGTTGGTGATGCAAGATTGGGTCGACTCTTTGACTCAGAGATTAAGAAAATACACGGAGAGACAATCTTTAAGAAACAGGATTTTTGGGATGGTCCAAGTCCTCATTCGATATTTTCGAAGTGAAAGTGATATCTTTAAACGCAAGAAGTATCCGGAACAAAATAAATGAATTTAGGGCTATTGTTTACATAGAAAATTACGATTTATTTACAATTAATGAAACTTGGTACAACTTTAAAGATCGTGATTTTGTTTCGGAATTTCAAATTAATGGATATAAATTAATTTTCAAGGATAGAAACAATAATAAGGAAATGGGTGGCGTTATGATTTAGGTAAAAGATATATGTATATCTAACTACTCAGCTAGAACTAGCTGATGTTGATGAAATTGATATCCTTGATGTCAAATAAGAAACATCGAATATAAAATTGAACTTAATAAATGTCTACGGATAATCTTAATATTTTCTCTATCATTCTACTCAACAGGTGTTGAAGCTTCATTTTATTTCAACATAATCAAAACGTCACTTTTTTATTTGCAATCTCTTATTCCAAAAATAAGACCAGTTATTCCACGTTTTTTGTCATTTTGAGCCTGCTTAAAACAGTCAAGACCCGTCACGAATTATCGCGATCACCTTAAACACGTCACTCACATCAACGTCCACGTGGTCAGCTCACAACTGCGTTTGCCATAATCCACAATCAAACTACTAACTTTGAAATCAGAGCCTTCGTCTTGTGGTACTCGAAACCCACGTCACTCACTCACTCACTCACTCACCACTCACTCACTCACTCACTCACTCACACAGTGGTCACTCATCTTTGAGGAATTCACAACAAATTTACACTCAACAAAAAAAAATTACAATGGTTTATTTATTAACACAAGATATTGTGATGGGGTTACTGGAAACACTATCACTTCCCAAGCATCACCTCAACCAGCCGCTTACTCCACTCACTCGTCCCACTTGTTTTGTTCACTGGCATTTTATCGTTAGAATCAAACTGTGCTATAAATTCGGCAAGCATGGGAATGGCCGACTTTACAGAACTAAGGAAATTCCTTAGCAGTTTCAGGCTTGACCAATTTTTCTTTTTTTTTCTCAACCTTTTGCGTCACTCCACCTCACCGTTCACCATAATCTTAAATCGGGATCCAACAAACGAGAGGTCACACAGAGAGCGCAAATATACACCGTACGCATCTCTCATCTTACGTTTCGGTAAGCACAAATGGTCGAAACACGAAATCACGACGCTCTAATCAACTCTGTATCTTCGAGCCAAACTATTTCTTTTTGATTCGTATATTTTTTTCAAACAACTCCTAACATTTTATAATTTTCCGTCAACTAGTGTCGGCACCACCACTTTCTAGCACTTTTACATATATATATATCTATATAATATATATATATATATATAAATATATATATTTATATATATATAATATATTATTAATATATATATTCATCATTCAACTATAGCACTATCCCACTCTAACTATATATTATCCAATACATTCAAAATAGAAATTACACTCACGCAAGAATCAAACGAACGGTGATGTAATGAGTCCAACTCATTCTCATCTCACACAATCAATCGGCGGTTTCGACTTCAGTCACTCACTTTTTTTCTTATCACTGTCGCAGATTAACTATGAGCTTTGGTAATAGCATCATCATAATGTTCATTCACCAATTATCACACACCCTATAATCAATCACTCGAACAATATCCTATCACTATTCTCCCGGAGTCAGAACACATAAAAAGTATTTAGACAAATCTGGTGGATCGTAGTTTGTACTATAATCATTTCACGGAGGGGTTAGTCATTTTGGTAAACATCTCCAGAGAAGTGAAGTCCGCCTATCACTGATCACATACTAGTTATTCATACCATTCTTTGTTTTTCTCAATCATATCATCCTGTTCTCCTCTAGATTACTGAGCATAGAATAAACAATATAGATCGGTGACATATAAAATATATAGAGCTTAAGGGGAGACTTTATTCCCTTCAATAAATCCATTTCTTTTCCGAACTCGATACCCACAAAAAAACCTGTTTTTTTCTCGCATGAAACCCAATCTACCACATTTCTATCTTAAATTTTTATTTGGGGGTTGCCAGGAAAACCCAATAACCCAGAAAAAAAAAAAACTGTTCATATCCTGCTGTCCTGGTTCCTCCCTTTTTTTTGGGTGGGGGGCGCGGACAGAGGGTCAAATTTTATTTTTTTCCGGGTGGCTCTTTCACAAAAATGGCAAATAAATCTTTAAATATTCAAGATTTTTCAAAACAATGATTCGTCTTAAATACTTCAGTATGCTCCATTTACATTCGGAACAAAAAATTTGATTTAGACACTATCTTGTGTTTCATTTTTTGTTTCTCCCTCTTTTTTTTTTTTCAATTTTAATTTTTAAACGGGTTTTTTTAGATGCAGTTTTCTCATGTTTTTTTATATTACTTTTTGACTTCGAAGCAAAATTACAATAAGAACATTTGATCAAGGTATGTGGCTGGAGTTGTCACACCATCACGTCACTCACTGTCACCTCCTTCCAGCTCACTGCAACTCATGTGTTCACTCCTCAACTCTGTCACTCACCTCACTCACATCACTCACTTTCACTCACTCACTCACTCACTCACTCACTCACTCACTCACTCCACTCACTCACTCCACTCACGGTCAACTCACCTTCCCTCACTCACTCACTCCACTCACTCACTCCACTCACTCACTCACTCACTCCTCTCCACACACTCACTCACCTCAACTCACTCTACTCCCGTCACTCACTCACTCACTCAAGCTCACTCACTCACTCACTCACTCACTCACTCTCACTCACTCACTCACTTCACTCACTCACTCCTCACTCCTACAAAGACATCTCACCACTCACCACTCACCACTCACTCACTCACTCACTCACTCATGGTCACTCACTCACTCACTCACTCACTCACCCTCACTCACTCACTCACTCACTCACTCACTCACTCTCTCTCTCTCTCTCTTTCCTCTCTCTCACTCTATCTCTCTTCACTCCTCTCTCTCTCTCTCTCTCTCTCTCTCTCTATATATATATATATATATATATATATTATATAATATAATATATATATATATATATATATATATATTATAACTATATATATATATAATATATATATATATTATATATTCCTAGTTATTCAAAATATAAAGGTAAATAAGAATTCATTTGTAAATCATTATAGGTTAATTTAATAACCTTTTCTTTATGATTTTTTTTTTTTTTTTTTTTTTTTTTTTTGGTAAAATAATAAAGTTATACACCTTTTTTTTTCAGATAGAGTTTATATAATAATATACCATCTTATTTTTTACTTTATGTAAAACTCAGAGCTGGGCGCGCCTATAATTTTTTTGAGTGCGCCTGCGCCTATGCGCCTATGCCGCCGGACCTAGTGCGTTTAGCGCCTATGCGCCTATATTTTTGGTCCCATCAAGTGGGCCTAGCGCCTATGCGCCTATGGCGCGCCCTTTGCGCCTATACGATTTTCGCGCGGCTGGTGGATGTTCGCGCTAAATTTATTTTTGCCAAAGTAAACTTTAGTTGCGATAATAAAGCATGCTTTTATAAGGAAAAAAAACCATTTATTATATTTGGAAATTAAACAAAAAATATCAAGTTGTTTCACTCTCATATTCTACACGTCTCTTCCACTCCATGTCTTTGTGGTCCATGTTTTCCCCCAGGAGGTTCAGCACGAGCGCTGAAGAAGTTGAAAATTTTCAGAGCCATATTTGCCAATTTATTTGTAGTTAAGAACTACTGAACTAGTTTATATATATATAACAAGAATATATATATATATATATATTATATTATATATATATATCTTATATATATATTATTTTATATTATATATATTATATATATATTATATGATATATTAATATATATATATATATATTATATATATATATATATTTATATATATATTATATATATATATAGGGGTCGTGCTGTGTGGGGCAGGGGGGTTGGTGCAGTGCTACGCTGGGCTGAGAGGGTGCAGGGCTAACGCTAACGAAGAAATAATAAAATAAGAAATAACATAAATGAAAATATAAATAATAATAATAATAATATAATAACAGCGTTAGTCATTAGCCTAATCCTTCGCTCAGCGGAATTGGAAGCGCCGCAAACGGCGTAACCCCGCTTATTTCACGACCCCTTGCTCTCGGGGAATTACCCCTAGAATCAACCTAAGGCGACTTGAAACTCACCGGTAATCAGTTTAAAATATACCAATAGAACATATACAAGTTTCATTACGATTCTCAAAGACGGTCTTCGAGAAATTTCCGGCAGGGCCGAGCGCACGTTTCCATAAACTAATTTAACTATATATATATATATTATATTTATATTTATATTATACTATGTTATATATATATTATATATTTTTATTATTATATTATTATAATTATTATTTATTAGAGTATATCCTGTGATTTATATCACTTATATATGACTATACTTATTATATATATATATTATAATATTATATATATAGATATATATAGTTATAGATAAATATATCATTTTTCTTTTTTCCTCATTATTGGCTTAATATAATATATAATATATTAATATATATTTATATAATTACTTTAAAATAATTTGATTTTTTGGAGGAGGGGAGGGAGAAATTAGATATTTAGTAAAAAATTTAAGGTGCATAAATCGAACTACGAGTTTTTTTATGCATGTTACAAGTTTGAAAGCAAAAACAAGATTCGCTTAAAACTAAGAATTAGGATGTTTTGGAAATTTGCATTACCATCCTTTTCGGAAATTTTCTTTAGTGCAACCAAAAAAAAAAGTGGCAAAGAAAAGAGATAAAATAAAAAAAAATAATGAATTATTTTATTATCCTTATATATAATAATCTTCTTTCTTTTGTTTTTCTTTTTGTTTTCATCTCCGTAGGTTTTTACTGTTGTTTTCGCGGTCTTTTTAAAAGGAACATCTTATATGGGGCAAGATGAACAATCTGGCTGTGCCGTCCTCTTCATTTTTTGTGCTTTTTAAACTATACTGCTTTCCTCGTCCCAGAAAAATGTCATTATTGCGGTCTCCGCCTTTTTAAAAATCTAAAATACTATTGTTCGTTAACTTTTTTAATAATGCATGAGATAAAAGAGTCTCGATTGTGGGCACCTATGGGCCTTGCATTGGTCTCCTGGTGTTGGCGACCTAGAGTGTATAGTTGATTTGGATATACATATATGCACAATATTAATTATTGTGTCTGTGATGGTATTATAAGTAGTAATAAAACAACAAACATTGGTTTAGCCAAATGTACTATATATTATATTATATTATAATTATTATATATTGCATAATATATATATATTAACATATATATAATTATATAGTAATATAATTATATGTACATATATTTATATAATATATGATAATATTATTAGATATTAATATATTTATCGATTGCCATAAGATATCGATTTATTATATATTTATCTAATGTGATATGTATAGGGGGGTATCATAATAATATATCTAATTAACGTACTATACTATTGATCTAGATTCTACTAACAACTTCTCCTAGTTTTATATATATACTCACCAATTTTTAATAAAATTATATTATTATAAATTATATTTTCTTAGTTATTAATAACATATTTTTATCGCCAAGAAGAGAACCATTTGAAATTTAACGCATATCTTTCCACTTGGCGGGAGGGGCCATAATGAAATTCTAATATTTTACTTTCAAACAAATAGAATTTTAAAAATAAAAATGTAAACAAAGTAATTGTACTAAAAATAGTTATAAATATTAATATAATGTTATCAAAAATATATACATATATAGTATAATTTAAATAATATATTATCATTATGAATATATAATTATTTATTTAAAATTAATTTAAATCTAAAATGAGATAAATATAAATGAATAACTAATATAGAAAGTTGACCAATTTTTCAGACGAATGCATCACAAAAACAATAAAAAATTGTAGATGTATTAGAATTTATATTTTTTTTATTATTTTTTTTTTTAAAATAAGATTGATACATAAAGAAATAAATAAAAATGAAACCAAATGATTTCAAGTGGGGTAAACGTTTTACCAATTTCTATTAAAAGAAAGAAAGAAAAAAGGAGTTATAAAAACAAAAAATAATAAGTTAAGTGTACGCAACGTTTCTTCCAGCAGACTCTCATATCAGGGATCACTGTAGTTCCGTACCTCATATATTGGATGTTTCGTTGGATTGGACTGTTTCGTACTCATTTTAAAAACATCACCGAAACATGTTCTTTAAAAAATATTATAAAAATATCTTGGGAACTTATGGGAATCATGTGTACCGAACTGGCTTTCATTGTTGGATCACGCCCATAATAGTGCAATATGCTCTAAAGACAAAAGTTCAAACGGACCACCCCACAATGGATAACAGAAGCGCTATATTAATCATTATATATCATAATATATATCTTATAATATATCTAATATATATAATAATATAGTATATACTACAATTATATATAATATACTAATAATATATATATTAAATATAATAATTAAATATTTATTATAAAAATTTTCATATTTAGATATAGTAATATTAAGATAAATAATAGTAATAATATATTAAACAAGGACTCTATTCTGGTTACCGATCTAGTCAGTTTTTATTAACAACTTTAGCCCGATTTTTTCGTGACTATACCTGTGTTTCTAATGATTCAGTTGATATTTTCATTTAATTTTTCATTTTGGGGCTCTAGTCTTAGCTACTTACCTTTAACTAACCTAACTAACCTCCCGTGCGTAACTTTGAAAACCTAACTAAAGACCTCAACTTTCTAGCAATTTAAGAAAATTAAAATCTCAAACATCTAAGTAAAAAAATCCTTATAAATGCTTCTCAGACGATCCTCTCCCCAAATATTGCTCCCTCCCCCCTTTTTTTTTTTTTTTTTTTTTTTTTTTTGAAAGATCCTCGGAGGCAGCCACCTCATTCGAACCTCGCCATTATACAGTGGCCAGTAATCCGAAAGTTCATCAGTGCAGTGTGTGGGGTTCCTGATAAGTGCACGAGGAATTTGGTATTTTGGGGTACTTAGGTCATTACTAGCGTTAGGTATCGCTTAGACGTGACGAAAGTTGAAGACAGGTAAACCCTGCATGTCCAGGCTAAATAGATGAATTATGGTGAATGACGATCCAAGAACGAGGCGATGGTGATTGATGGCCATTCGTGGAAGCTGCCCCATAACAAGCGCCTTTCTGGAAGGTATAAGTTTCCAAGCATTTGGAGGAATAGCAGGTAAATAAGGTGACCCGACTTATTCTCCAAAGGTAGGGTGGACTCACAGGGTAATACCTGTAGGATTTATGGGAATTAGTCCTTTATTGAGTGTTGTAGAGAGAAGATATCTCGCCTGGTTATTTTTGTCCGCAAGAGGCATCCGAGTGACTGAAAGCTGAAATGGTGTAAACCAAGGTGCGTTTAGGAAGTGGATAAGAGATGTGTGAATAAACTCATTTTACATTGAACAATATGATTTGAGAAAATGAGGGAGAAAAAGAGAATAACTGTAGTTTTAAGGTTTTTATGGATTTGAGAAACAGGGTCTGAATAAGGATTTAGTAAAGTGAGGTTGGGATTTTTGAGCATTTACTAATATGAGGTAGTGATTTAGTAATATATATGTTGGTTGTAAGTGCTTATTGAACTATTGATATTAAATCATAAATAATGTATGACAAGATAGTTGAAGAGTTTTAAGATAATGGAAATCGAAAGTGAACTCCATGGTTTTAAAATATTAATAGATGGATTGGATAGGCAAGGGACGTGTTATGTCTCTATGGTTATTTAATTTGTATGGGGTTATGAAAAGAATTAGAGGTGGGGGTGCAGGAATAGGCGTTAGAATGATGGAGAATGGAAGAGAGTTGAGGTCCCTCTCTATTATATGCGGATGATTTGGTTTTTGTGTAGCGAATCTGAAGAGCGTTGAAAGAATTAGAGGTAGAGGGATTTGGCAGGTGTGTAAAAAGGAGGGGTTTTGAAAGTAAACAGTAGATAGAGTAAGGTTATGGTTGAGAAAAGTGAGGACAGTCCTCGGTGTGAAGTTATCTAGATGGTGAGCAGCTGGAGAAAACAAGTGGGTCTGAAGTTTAAATATTTATTATATATGTTTGGATGAAAAGGGAACGGATGATGCAAGAGAGTAGTAAAGTAGAAAAGTTGCGAATGGTAGGAAAAGCCTTGCACGCTGGTGCAATCTAATCCTTGGTGGATGTAAAGGGAAGCTATAGTCTTCAAAGTTCAGTCTAGGTTTATAACATGAGGTATCACCTACTTGTTAATAGTATAGCAGGTACTATGATAGGACCTGAGAGAGTACTGGAATGAAGAGAGCTATAGTATCTAAAGTACCAGAACGGGATTCTCAGAGTGCAGACAAGGTCTGTTCTAGGAGGCCTTGGCTTTAGTAGATGAATAGAATTGATATGAAAATGGATAGAGAATAGAACGCATTAGGAGAGTTTCGGATGCGGAAACAGTATGAGTCCACACCAGAGAATAAACTAGGAAAGAGTTATACATGTCGTATGAATAAGTCGCGGGTAGACGCTGGTCTCCGTGTTTAGAGCAAGCTTATGTGATATGGGTGATGTGATTCGGATGCCGTGATACGGCGGTGCCGCGGCGGT
>JABUQX010056913.1:17500-23352 GCA_015478945.1 Trachelipus rathkii | reverse complement strand
ATTATTTAAATATGATAAATATATAATATATTATTATATTAAAGTAAAATATTTAAATAATATAAAATTTAATAGATATAATATTTAATACGTAAATTAATATAAGTAACGTAATTTTAATACAGTATGGTTACACGAGTCACCTATACCTCAATGGTAGTGGTCCGCTCTACCATCATAACGGTTGTAGGACTTGACTTACGTCTCACGTATATATTATACTAAAACTTTAATTAAAACTTTATATTTATTTAAGTAAATTACATATTTATTTTTTATTGAGAGTTTGCTTATATGTAATTAATATACCCCCGAACTAATATAGGGCCGTGATTATAAATAGAGTTGTTTAAAAAACGATGTTTTTTTTTTAAAAATCGTTTTTATATATTATATAAAATATCTGATTTTTTTTTATATAAGTATTTTATTTGGTGTTTTCTATATTTTATCTGATGTTGTATTTTTATTTCTGATTCATTATATGTCTTGGTTTATTATTGTTTGTCAATTCTGTCAATATAAATTTTCTATGTAACATTATACTAATACCATTCTCTACAAACCTAAATTATTATTTTTATTATTTATAACTCATATTGATCTCTCTATTATAAGTGAGGTTAAATCAAGGTGTATACACATAGGATATATATATAATATAAATTATAATATATTATAATAATATATATATAAGCTATATATATATATAATAATATTATATGGTTTATAAGATTGATAATATTATTATATAATCTCAACTAATTTATTATTGAGACAATGTTAGCTTGGATAAGAAAAACAAACATAACCTATGTCCCATTCTCTATATTATATTACTATATGAGTTGAAGAGAATAAATCATACATACAAAAGGTAAAAGAGGCAGCATCTGTAATATTGTGCTTCACTGAGGTGGCCAATAATGGTTCAAGAAAAGAACAACACATACCGAATTGCAAAAAATGCAGTGATGACATAAAATTGAAATAGCTTGGGAAATCAGAAAGAGAGTAGGAGTACAGCAAAATCAAGGAAATGGAAGCAAAGTAAAGAAATGCAAATGCTAACAAAGCAGAAAAAGAGCACAAATAAATAAGCCGTCAGTTGACACTGTTCCTATCACTGATAAATCTGATTATATTTAAATTGCTCAATGTGAAGAAATAATTGGAACAATATATATTATAAAATAATATATATATAATATAAGAAATTATTGTTAGTCTACTAATTATTGCAACCGTGTAGTATTTTATATTAATTACTAAAATAAAGCGGCATTATTAAAGTTTCATCGCATTAATAGCGAAATTATTTTAACATAAACCTTATTATAAATATTAATTATAATCCTCAATAGTATTAATATATATATATTATATATATATATATTATATATATATATATATAATATAATTATATATATATATATATATATATATATATATATATATATTATATATATATATATATTATATATATATATATATATATATATATATATTAATATATATATAATAGGTACTATAATATAATATAGTATATAATATAATATATTAATATTAATATATATATATATATATATTTAAATACAGATATGAAAAAGTATTAATATAATATAAAAATATAATATAATATATATAATATGGATTTATACATAAACAACTTCGTGGTTCTGAACGTGGTCTCAAAAACTACATTTTGATCAAATCTGGACTTAGAGTTTACATCGTCATATAAATTAGAATTGATTTTTTGGCAAATCTTATATTAAAGGTTTCAATGAAAGAAGATACTAAGTATAAAATGTTTATAACAAGATAATTATATATATATATATATATATATATATTAATATATATATATATTATATATATAATATATATATATATATATATTAATATATAATATAAATATATATTAATATATATATATATATATATTATATATATATATTTTAATATTTATAATATATATATAATAATATGTACTATATTAATATATATATATATATAAATATGTTTATATTATCTTTTGTTCTATTTTAGTTTATTTACATATTTTATATATTAATGTCTATATATTTTTTATTATCTTTTTTTTTATTATTAATTTTTTTATTATTGTTTATTTATATTTTTATATTTTATTTTAATTTAATTTTATTATTATTATACTGTAATTCTTATTTACCCCCTTTTTTTTATAGTTTTTTAAATTATTTTAAATTAAATTTAAATTATATTCTATTATTTTATATATACATATATTGTGCATATAGAATATATTACATTTATATACGTTGATATATATATATATATATTAATATATATATATATATATATATAGGCTATATTATAATATATATAATAATTTATCAACAGATTTATACATATATATAATAATATATGTATAATATTAATACAAAATAAAATAATAAATTGTTATATAAAGATTTTACTTTATACATATCACAATTTATATTTATTATATATTTATATTATTAATAATATTTAATATTTGGGTGAGTGTTAATTTAACGCATTTCAATTATATATATATAATATATATTATATATATATATATAATTAATATATATATATTATATATTATAATATATAATAATATATATAACTATAATAATATATTAATATTAATATATTATATATATTATATATATATATATATATATATATATATATATAATATATTTATATATAATATATATATATATAGTATAATATATATATATAATATATATAATATATATATATTATCTGCGAGAATATTGTATTATTTTTAAGTACTGGCAAAGTGATAAAATTATATTTTATTACGTATTATAAATATAATTATTATTATATATATATATTTATAAAGTTTGGTGGAGCGACTTATTTTAATTATTTTAATTATTTTAAAATATATTTATTTATTTTTATATATATATAATATCATAATATATTTTGGGTATCATATATATAATATATTTTTATCCACTACTATATAAAATCATTCGCATACTAATATACAATACAATATACAAGCAAATTGAAACAATATTTCATAATTTTTCTTCGGTTTACAAGCTTTTATTCAGAAGGTACCTATATATATATGAAGCAAGGAAATGCTTTAAGATGTGGATGAAAATGAAAAGTAAATTAGGGAGATAAATTTGATGTAATATTTATATTTTACAGTACAGAGGATAATATCATTCAGTTAATGTAGAAATATCTCTTGAGGGCTTTCACTTTTTCACAACATGTTATCGTCTGCAGCATGGTGGATTAGTTATATTAGTAGTACATTTAAGCCAATAATATTAATCCTAAAAAAGTAAATATAGCTCACTCTATTCCAATAAAATTCATTAAAGAACCTTCCTGCCACTCGCTAAGTTTTGTGAACTTTTTATTTTATTTCTAATGTAGCTTCTCTATATTTAGTTATTGATTAATTTTAAAGTATTATTTAATAACATGTTCTAACATATTTTATTTAAATATATTATATATTTATAGTAATATAATATATATATATATATATTATATATATATATATATATATATATATACTATATATATATTATATAATGCAAATATCTCATCATAAAAATATAATATATAGGCTCATAAATGAACATGCAGAAAAACTATTATTCATAAGTCATAATTTGAAATTGAATAAAGAGACGATACATATAGCAACAGATGCACTATCACTCTTTAGAGATACTAAATATTTATATCTCAAAACTTAATTGTAAAAGTTGGTAGTCCAAGTTAATAAAAGTCGTTCCTATTTAAATCAATAAATGGAAACGCACCTAGTATGAATAATATCACACTATAACTATATTCAAGGTTTCTCTGTAAGAGACATTGAGCAGTCTGATAAATATATATATATATATTATATTATATATATATAATAAACGCAAATAATACTATATAAAGAGACACCATATATTATGCTGTTACTCATTATAAGTATTTGATATACGATTATATACGATAATTAATTTTATCTACATCGAATATTCCTATAAAATAACGAAATATATATATATATAGCTAATATAGGATGAGGAATTAACATAGATTATCAAGTACACATGTAATTAAATTGAAGGGCCATGAATCCGCGGAAAATAAGATCTTAGTTCCGTTTCAATAGTAAGGATTGGATCAGAACGCAAAAGAGGAGATCATAGCAACATGGAAAACGCATAATGTTAATAAAAAACATAGTTCTTTTAAATATTGAGTTAAATAAGACAGGCCCTGATGGTTCTTTAGAATTTAGTAATTTTAGTTAGACGCTTTTATCTTACATTTTTAGAATTCATGAAGTATACTAAAACTAATTATAATCTAAATTTGTAGCGAGTGAGATTCTCGCTATATATTAATAGAGAATACAATAACGAGATCTTCACAAGAGGAACACTATTTTAATGTATCTACTTGTAAAAGTAAATGGCATAGTTATGTCTCACATTAATACGGTATAGCTGTGAAATAGTGTAAATTGATTAATACGGAACGTTAAGCATGTAATATGTTCCACTGAGTAATTAAATATGAACTATCTCATTATTTTAACTGCGCTATATTGATTGATAAATCTTATTACTAATCTATATGAGAGATAAATATACATTATTATAGAAATTATACACATATTCTATGAGATTCTTTCTTTCTTTTGCGTTTTTACCGATATCTACTGCTCTTTCTTATTAAACTCTCTGAATTTTTTCGAGTGCTAAAGACAAGAGTGAAGAAGAGTTTCATAGTGTCAGACTGGGCTCGAAATCCTCTTCTTATATTTCTTTGTTGTGTCAATTGAGTAGGATTTGTACTTGTTTATTTATACTCACTCTCCTTGGCCTTTGACCTATTTTAGAATGACCTTTGACCTTTTCTTCTCTTCAATGCCTATAATACAAGTCATTTGTTTTTCTCTCATGGATTTTTGTCGATTTACGAGTATTACAAATTTAACATGTATACTGTACGGGAGATGACGATACTGCTAGTCTAACACTCTTGTTAATGTGATGACTTGAGAGTCATCCTCGATTTTATCCTAGTGCTGGCGAATATATAGAGTAGTGTCAAATGATATCGAATATATAAAGAAAATACTGCCTTTACAGCTTTTTTACCTAAATAGCTACCGCTGCGTTTCAAAAGAGGCATTGCACCTCTCAAAAATTGCACCTCTCAAGAGCCGGGCAAAAAATCCAGATACGCCATACCCGCGTTGGATTCTAGAGCCAACGAGTACCAAATCATAAACCTTCATAGTATCAAAACACACTAGAGATTCATTATACATATATCACTAACACTCTGCCGAGTAGAAGAAAATTATTAAATTTTGTATTTGATTTGGAAAACACTGATCTCATAGCAATCTGATTTAATAGGTGTAAACCCTCCCACTTCGCATAATGTTTTTCATTTATGTTATATCAAAAAACGTAATAAAAAGTCAAACATATATGTATTTTTTCTTCTTTTATATAATACATTTTACAAATTAGACATATCACAGAGTGATAAAAACACACGGCAGGCGATTGCCTCCACGTGTTTCTAATGTTTATTATAATTCGTTATGAGTCTAACTCTTCGAGAGTTATCTACTTAGTAGGCTAGATCTAATAAGAACATTTCGGAACACAGGTGATTACCCTTAGCAAGTAAGGTGGAGTATCCACACGATCACACACGAGGAAAGATGAAAAATGTTACGCAAATAATTTCCACAAAATAGTTGTATGGGAACACAAATATCTGAGTATAAACGTACGCATAGAAACCCGAGGGGCGTA
>JABUQX010056913.1:7500-12500 GCA_015478945.1 Trachelipus rathkii | reverse complement strand
AGTGCGCTCCGCACCAACATTCTACCTTCCGACATCGAAACTGTTTATATTCCTGGATAATGAGGATAAAGAAATATTTACCGTTGATGAAAAATTATAAGAAACTTAGTAAAAAAGAAAAAGAGAAATTACTAAAAAACACTGCATTTGTAAACTGTATCTGTGAGATCTGTTTAAATATGGTAAAACAGGTCATACCATTGAAAACTGTTCAGAAGAGAAAGTTACGTCGTCACAGCAACATCATTCGTAAACTTGTCCGTAAAGTTAAGACGAATAAGAATTTAAAGCATAAAAAGAAACTGTTACAACAGGGAGGCGGAGTTTTCCTTCCATTACTCTTCTCCGTAGTTGGTCCTTTGTTCTAAACTGTTAACAGGGAATCAAGCGTAAGAATGAAGAAGGCTGTAGTAATCCCCTTCGAACAATATACAAAGTTACAGGATAATTCTCTGGTTATTCCTCACCCACTACCCGAAACACTTCTTGATCCCCGCATTGAACAGGTACGTATTTTTGAAAAGGAATTAGCAGATATATTAACTTCAAAAGTTAATGTAGACGAGAAAAGGTTGAAATATCAGGAAATATTACAAAAATTATTAGAAGTCAAAGACAAGTATACAGGAATGCATCCTATTTCAAATGAAGTTTCACAACGTGACTATGAAAGAAAGGATTTTAAAAAGGTTTTAGAAAACAGCTTACCACCTACATTGAAGAATAAAGGAAACGCATTATATGATACTTTAAAAGATCAGTTAAATTGGAACGAATTAGGCCAGATTGTAATTAATGAGCGGCCATTGCAGGGCTCAAATATAGTAGACTTAGTCTCAGACTTAATTCGAGACTGGAAAAAGAAGCCTATACCAGGTTGGGATGCCATTAAACGTGAACTACAGGGCCTTAATTTCCCTAGGAGCTTAATTAATAATAAGCAAAGGCTACAGGATTTGGAAAATCATTATCAGCCATCGGTATCCGATCCTGTAGGTCCTAATGAAAGGCCTTACAAGGGAATATTACATCGTAAGAGCAAAACAATAAGTAGTCCTCAAGTAATAAGAAAAAAGCGAAATGAATTAGCGCGAAACTGGTTAAGAATGTAATATACATTACGTCATTTGATTACAACTGATTCACTCTCATCATAAAATACTCAGAAACCACGACGGACAGGAATATACAAGAATACACACACTCATTCTTGTATATACAAGAACGAGGTTAACGCAATTAGGCCTAAAAGTGTAACTCCACCCCTTATGTTTCACCATCATATCTCTTAATCCTAATCAGATGATTGGTTGAGTGAACGTAAGACAGTAATCGGGGGGCGGAGCTAAATAAGCTCCGCCCACCTCTTATTCATGTATATAAACCCTGTGCGTGCTCTGGCAAACCATATATTTGTATTCCCTCCTTCCAGTGGTTAGTAACTGTGTTACGAACGAAATGACGTGCTTAGTTAGAAATATCACGATTAGTGAGTTAACGTCTTGGTCTGTGGTTCATCAGCATTGCGCGGTCATCCTTCGTTTTAGAAGAAAATCATCAGGGGACCGATACATTACATGCTTAGCCCCCCTCCCAGCTTATAACAAACCTTTATTCATCTCTGTAGAAAGTCTCGCCATCATCATGGAAGCTGTCTCGGATTGGGTTTCCAAAGACTATATGAACCTCAGCGTGGTAAATGAATGGGGGCTGGCTATATCACAAGGTGGGTCTGAAGATCACAAGCGTTTAACCTTGGTTTTTTCCTTACATGAAAACATTCCAAGGGTACATATAGGCTGCTGGCTACGGCGCAATGCGTCATCTGTTTTCTCACCAAGTGCACACGCAATTACAATAAGTGGTAAAGAATCCATCGAGTTGTTCCTAAAGATGAACGATGAATTCCTACATAGATTAGAAGATACGAATACACTGGAGGACCTTATAAATACCTCATACCGCCTGGTTTACAATATCTACAGTTCCAGTTTCTTGTTTAACTCTAACAACGTTGATAAGATGATAGAGGTCGTCGACCGTAATCGCTTTACATCAGCTTGGAATGAGGAAATGAGTAGTGAAAGATGTAAAAATCATTCTCTGAAGATTTCAGCGGCAGAAATGTATATGTTCATTACGGGAGAGGGAAGGGTAGGATTAGAATCCTACGTCGAAACGACGCAAGCAATTCTCGATGCATTAAAGTAATATATATTATTACTGTAAATATTACTACCTCTGTGTAAATATTATCGTAGCATTGTAAATAAAATGTTTTTATATTTTTACTTTTCCTTTATCCTTTTTATTTTTGGTATTGGGACATAATATATATAAATATATATATATATAATATATAATAAATAAATATAAAATAATAAAAATAATATTACTGCAAATTTATATATATAATAATAAACATATATTAAAAATTAGAAAAAAACAATTGTCATAAAAAAAGTAATAAACCTAAATGTTCGTTTAATTGTAAAATATTATTTTTTTTTTTATTATTCTTCTTTTTATTTTATATATTTATTATTATTTATTATTTAAATTTATATTTTTGTTAACTTTAATAAAATATTTAATTATTCTTATTAATTTATTTTATTTTTATTTCTTTTATTATTATTATTTTTTTTATTTTTATTTATTATTTTATTATTTAAATTTATTTATTTATTTATTTTATTTTATTTATTATTTTATTATTTAAATTTATTTATTTTTATTTATTTTATTTTATTTAATTTTATTTTATTATTTTATTTATTTTTTTTTATTTATTATTTTTTTATTTTATTATATATATTATATATAATATAAAAATAATATTAAAGATTGAATCAGGTTTATATTATAATTTATTTTATTATTTTATTATTTTATTATATATATATATATATATAATCCGCTTACGTATTGATCAGTAGCTGGCATGGCGGCAAAGGAGGTAGTTGATAAATATTACTTTAACCTGAGGGAACCATATAGTTTTGGGGGGTTCAACAGGTTTGCTTTAAGGCATCCTAATATTGAGAAAAAAGAGTTAAAAAAATATTTAGAGGGTGAAGAGGCATTTACTCTACATAAGCCTGTAAGAAAAAAATTTCCTACGCGGAAAACCATAGCCTCTCAACTCGATAGTGTGTGGCAATTAGATTTAACGGAAATGATTAAATATAGCTCTTATAATGATGGGATTCAATACGTACTTTTTACTATTGACGTGTACTCTAGATACCTATGGCTGAAACCGTTAAAAGATAAAAGATCAGTTACAGTTGCCAGTGCAGTACTTGAAATTATAAAGGAAGAGAGGAGAACGCCTAAATCATTTTGGACGGATTCAGGCATGGAGTTCAAGGGGCGGGAGTTTCAAGAGTTGACTTGGGAGTATGGTATAAGCTATTACAATACATTTTCCGTAAACAAAGCTGCTATAGTGGAAAGAGTCCAACGTTACTTATTAAGGAAGCGCATGCATAAGGTATTTTACTAAAAATGAAAACTTTTTAAATATATTGTATACTAGACGACTGGCTTATTCTTATAAAACAGATCTTACCATAGAAACTATAAAACAACACTTTAGAAATGTCAAAAACGAGAGGCTGTAGCACATCTAGGGTCAAAAAAAAGAAAACAAAAATAAAAAGATAATTCAGGAAATAAAGCGTTGAAACGATTATGTAAGAGTATCGCGGACCGAAGAAAGATTCAGAAAGGGATATGAAGCTGGATGGACTACGGAAGTTTTTAAAGTTCACAATATCCGACCTCTCCGTCGGGATAGTTTAAAGTTATATTATCTGAAGGATTTAGATGGTGAAAAAATTAAAAGGAGGAGGGTTCTATAAACAAGAAATACAAAAGGTAAGGTTCAACCCAAACTAAATGAAAATAAAATTGAAAAAATATTAGCTACTAGAGGAAAAGGAAAAAATAAACAGGTACTTGTGAAATGGAGGGGGTATCCTGCTAAGTTTAATACTTATATAAAAGCAAGTGAAATTAAGAATCATTAGTCAGTTGATATTATAACCATGGAGCGCGTAGATCACTTTTATTTAACTCTACCGTCTTCAGCCTCCCTGGATTTACATCCTGATAATAATCTCGCTGATTTTACAACTGAACTAGTTAACCATGTGTACATTGAACGAGCAGAGTATGAAGTGGGGTTATGTGAAATGATATTAAATACGGACATATAGAAAATTTACCACACAATCTATTCTGGATGACCGTGTACAGGAGTGTAGAATGTGTTGAAACTATATTACAAGCGGAAGGTACTCGTTTTCTGAAAAGGACTACAACTGCCAAAAAGGTGAATACGTCCACATTTGCTACAAAAGAATACTTCATTGAAGAATTTGCTCTGCGAAAAGCATATTTTAATTCAGTACCTGCTATTTTCAGTCATTTAAACGATCTCTTTGATCGAACTCTTTGATACGAGTATCATGTGTAAGGATTTGGTGTACAAAACTGATATGCGAGCCAATGAAGATAAAGTAATAATATCTTTAAGATCAAAAGCAAGTGTAAACCTGCGAGATCGTGACATGTTTTTTCTCGAGCGGTCACCATGGCAAAGAAAACATATACGTAAAAGGTATGGTGAACTGGATATACTTCACGATATCCCTACTATGCTGAAGAGGGTTATACTTTCTGTGGAGAATAAGCCCTTAACTTGGCATGAACAAAAAGATGACGCGGACCGAGTGCTGCATTATTCATGTACCCCCTCCGAGATGCTCAGCCGACCTGGTATGGCTTACATCTACACCGATCTTGTTTCCCATCAATATGTAGGTAACATTACAGCCCCTTTGTTAAGGGTGGTCCACCTTACTGATAAGGTAATCACCTTTCCGAATGTTCATTACCTGCCGCTAAGTAAAGCACAAATTTGCTCTATAAGGATATATATTAAAGACGTAGAGGGAAATGCGTTCCGTTTTACACCGGGCAGTCTAATTTGT
>JABUQX010056912.1:7500-16202 GCA_015478945.1 Trachelipus rathkii | reverse complement strand
GAAGCTAAGTTAGCCCCTTTAGGCTTAAATCAATCAGGAAGTGTGGGAGGGCATCGCTGACGTGACACTGGAGCGTTTGTCGTCACCCATCACTAATCTGCGAAATAGCCAATTTGGATCTACTGTTGGGGCTAAGTCATCATTACATAGCGAGCTGTTCCTGGTGCTCGTAAGGAATAATACTTGGCTGTAGGATTGTCAAAGGAATTTTCCCGATCCAGGAAACTAACTTTCGGACCAGATTTGGATAGTTCTCTGAGCGTATCGTTCCGGTAAATGTATTAAAATCTTGACATAAATTTGTGATTATTGAAATGATTTTCCGGGAAAATACTAACATTGTACAGTAATAAAGAATATTCTTAATATATATATTTCTAGTAAATAGGGTATTAATAGGTTGTATGATATACTTTGGTATTAGGGTATCAATCAGAGTTAATATTATATATTAGAATAGGTATAATAGATTGATATAAACTATAATTGAGTATTTATTTTATTATATCAAAAATTGCATCTCTTTTGTGTTACTTGAATCCTTTTCTTTCTCATTTAGTGTTGTCAGGAATAAGCCTTCTCCAAAGAGAATCCTGGGACCTCGCGTAAAGTCTCTAAAAAAAGCATATAAGCAAAATAATTTAAGAAGAAAACCAATATAAATCGATAACAAATGGTGGCTCGTTAGACTTTGGAAGAAGGATATAAAAGAAGAAAGAAAAAAAAAGGAAGATAATAGCACGGATAAAATAAATAAAAGAGAAAGAAGAAAAGGACAACAAGAATTAAGGGATATAAAAATAAAAGAGGTGTAAGTCGAGGTAACAAAGAGATTGTTTATTTTTCTATATATTTTATTTTTTTTTTTTTGTTGCCAAACTTGAATTTGATATTTGAAATTTTTTTTTTTTTTTTGCGTTAACCATATTTCTTTCCCCTGTGTTCTCTTCTTTACGTATTTAGGAAGAAGCACAGACAGTTTTTTGAGAAAGTGAAGGAAGAAGGAAAAGAAGCATAATTTATTGCATTTTTTATTTTTTGTTGAAGAAGAAAGGATATAAAAAAAATAATTTTGAGTCCAACAAGGAATTGATAGTACAAATTGGTTGAGTCTTTTTTTTAGAGAAAAAATATTATTTGAGTACATTTTTTTCCCTTTGCGTATTTTTTTGTATATATATATATAAATATATATAGGTGTATATTTTTTTGTTGGGTATATATATGAGTGGGAAGGAAATGGACAAGACTGGTAAGTTAATCCCTGAAGGTACTGAAGAGCCCAAGGAGGATCAGAGTGCAGTAGGGTTTTTAAAAAAATTTCAAGAAGCCGTGGTGAAGGAGGAAAATTTGAATGTAGGCGAATTAGTGTCAGTACTGAAAGGAGTAGTCCAGGCTTTGGAAGCCAGACCAGGAGGTGAAGAAGGTCAAAAGAACGAAGTAGCAGAAGTTACTGTTGTAGACAGTGTAAGAGAAGCTGCCATAGCAGAACAAAAAAATAGAGTCAGAATTGAAGAACAAGCATTCTTGAAGTGGAAATTGCAACAAGAACAGAGTGTTAGGAAGAAGGGAGTGTTAAAAAAGAAGGCGAAGTACTATACTGATGAGGAGAGTGGCTACGATAGAGAAATGAGTGATCCATTTGAGGACGAAACTGAATCGGGCAACACTAAAAATAAAAAGAAAACTAAGAAGAGGAGAAACAGGAAAAGGAGGACAGACAGGAAGTATACAGTAGAAAATAGTTCAACAGAAGAACATGAATCCGAAGCCGAAAGTGAGCCAGACAAAGGAGGAAAAAAGTGGTTGAAGAAACTTGTAGAACTAGAGGAATCAGGAGTGGAACATCAGAAAGCAGTCAGCAGGATTTTTATTATATTAGCAGGAGAAATGATAGAAGTTATGAAATCATTTAGTAGGGCTAATGTAAAGGCGGTAAAACCCCTAAAGTATGGTAAAGAAAAAGTGCAAAAATTCGATGCCTTTCTAGAGGATTTCGAAAGGTATGCAAAAGAACAATTAGGAAAGGATAAGAACCGTTGGGTGGTAGAGCTAAGAAATTTTTTGGAGGGCCCAGTTTTGAGAACGTATTATAGTATTTATAGGACTAAAATAGATTATAATACCATTACAGCCAGGTTAAAGAGTTGGTGCAAGGAAGAAAAAGAGAGCGAACAAATAGATTTGCAGAAGGAGTTCTGGAGAATGGAGATAAGGAAGCATGAAAAGTTAGCAGAATTTGCACTCAGGGTGCAAACGACATATGAAGCAGCTACCAAAGAAGAGGATAGGGACAAGCAAGTGTTAAAAAAACAATTTTTGAATTGCTTGCCAAAAGGAATAGCTAGGAGATTTAAAATGAGAATGGGAGGTGAAAAAGAAAGTGTTAAGGTCCGCTGGAAGGACATATTGAACTGGGCACAGGATGAGGATAAGCTGAACGAGAAGAATCAAGGGACGAGGCAATCCCAATATGGGCAACCCTACAAAATGAGGGAGATGAAAGGAAAACGTATGCAGATAAGGTGCGATACGGTAAACCAGTGGTGTACCAGCAAGATTCATATTCAAGAAGAACAAATAGAGGAGCATATGAATATGAAAGGCCAAAGTGTTATCATTGCAACAAAGTAGGACATATGAAACGAGATTGTTGGAGGTTTAGAGGATGGTGCTTAAGATGCGGTAGTGATGAGCATCAGACAAGGGAATGTGGTCCTCGAAACAACTACAGACGGCAGGACACAAGTAGACAAGAGCAGGAGGAAGCAAGACCCTTTGAAAGGAAATGTTTCTTATGTGACGAAATTGGTCACTGGGGGGATAATTGCCCCTTAAGAGGAGAAATAGAGGAATGGAAAAAGAAGAGGAAAGTACAACGAGGTTCGGGAAACGAATCCGCTCCGTCCATGCTGCCGGGGACAAGTCGGAGCGATCCACAGAAGTCATAATGAGTTTTCCAGGAGCCAGCCCGGTCAATCAAGGTTGTGTGGTGTTGGACCCAGAAGCCAAAGAATTTGTAAGTGAACAGGCTGAAGATGCTACAACCGAGTTACCACAAAGGATACCTAAGATGAGGGATAAAGGGTTGAGCATAACAAACACAACAACTGGAGTGTACCACGCAGAAGGAAGAAGCCAAGATCAAGGTAGGCAAGGTCTTAATATAACACCATTGTTGAGATTTATGATAAAATTAAATAATGTTAATATGAATGCTATAATAGACAGTGGTGCTCAATATTGCCTGATTGAAGAAGCACAAATTAGAAGGATTACCAACCCTAAATTAACAAAAAGGATGATGAGGTTAAGAGGTGTGGGAGACCCCAACTTATATGTGGAGTCTCAACAAATGGCTACATTACAGGTAACCATAAATGATATTGATTATGGCCTATCAGATTTTATTGTAGTAAATAGATTGAAAGAAGGAACAATACTGGGCATGCCATTTTTGGTACAAAACAAAATTGAAGATTGAAGTAGATGTAAAAAGTGGATCTTTTATACGTCATGGGGAATATAATATAAAGGAACAAGTGATCTAATTTAACAGCGAAGATCTGAAGACTGTAGTCGAGGGTCTCCGGTCAACGTCAATACCATCGTATATAACACCAGGAGGAAAACAAAAAATTACTCTCGCAATATGTAGAAAGTGGACTCAGATTAAAGGCCATAATGGGACCAAATCCCAAGAAGATATAAACCTTTAAAATGGAAATCGTTATTGACATCAGCCTGAGAGTTATTAGTTAAGAAAGGGACCATACAACCGTATAAGTAGGATGGATTAATAAAAGTGTTTTAAATTAATGCCAGCGATTGGTCATGGAAAGACATAGTGAAGGATACTTATACTTGATAAAAAACTGAGACCAGGAAAAATTAAACTGCGGAAGAAGGTGAAGAATAGGAAATGGCTAATCTAGTGGTAGATGATAAGTAACAACCTGTGAGACCTAAGATACAAGGACGTGAGTGCTACAACACGTGAACACAACGAATACGGGATAAATTAGAAGAACAAGGACCAATATTGAAGAAGGAATGTGCTATATCGAAGGAAAAACTACAGAAGAAATAAATTTCATGGTGAATCTAACTAAAGAATAAACAACTGGTTTGTGGAGAACGTCACGGATGTTTTATACAAATGGAGAAATGCATTAATAGCGGGGAGATCGAACAATCAGTGGGGAGACATCCATTACCCTAATACAGGATAAGGTCTGCCATTGATTATCCCCTATTTACCAGGGGCAAGGAGGTTGCGATTCAGAAGACCTAATTGATGAAATCGAAACAAGTAAAGAGTTATGTTTTAATAAGACCATACGTACGAGCCTTGTGCGCAGAATGGAGTTCTCGGTTTGGTAATTGGTGCCAGTTAGGTGAAAAAGGACGGAACACTTCGTCTGTGTATTGATTATCGACGCTTAAACCAAGTAACCGAGGCAGATAGGTTCCCAATGGCCAGCATAACTGAAACTGTCTATGGATGTCAGGGGGTACAATACTTTACCAGCCTGGATTTAGTAAAAGGGTATTATCAGATGCAGTTAGAGGAAGAAAGCAAGGATTTTACAGCATTTTCAACAGTCAGTGGTCAATACCGGTTTAAAAGGTTGAGTTTTGGGCTAAAGAACGGACCTGCAGCATTCCAGAGGGAGATGCAGCGGATCCTAACAGGTTTTAAGTCGAGACAAGGTATGGTTTTTACATCGATGATGTTTTATTAATATCAAAAGAATTTAAAGAACATTTAGCATTGATTGAACAGGTCCTACAGCGTTTCTGCGAAACGAATGTCAAGGTAAAAGTGAGTAAATGTAGCTGGGTTCAGAAAGAAATTAAATTCCTAGGACACATCATCAGCAGGACAGGGATCAAAAAACTGCCGGAATTTATGGATCAAGTGGACAAGTTGGAGAGGCCTACCAATGTGGGAGAGCTAAGACGATATTTAGGAATGATTAACTTCCAACGAAAATTCATAAAAAACTGTTCAGGAGTGGCAGCACCTCTCAGCGCACTAACGGGAGGCAAAAGAAAGGAAAAAATCGAATGGACAAATGAAAGGATCAAGGCTTTCGAAGAACTGAAAAAACGGATGAAAGAATCAGTGGAGTTAGCATTCCCAGATATTTCTCGGAAGGTAGAAGCACACGTCTCGAACCCTACTACGTGGATGCCTCAGTTTGGATTGGATATGGTGCCAGGATGTGCCAAGAACAAAAAGTTGGTAGAAGAGTAAATTAGCAATCTATAACTCACACTCCTTCAATGCATGTGAACGAAAAGCTTCCACAATAGAAAGCGGATTAATAAAAACAATACATACGTGGGGATTTAAAAGTTTTTATGACGGCCTTTTCTACTAGGTTCAGAACTTCATCTTTTACTCTGTACTCAATCGGCCATTAGTATTTATTTAACACGATGCAGCTAGCTGGATAGCTAAATTGCGCCGAATTCTGGATGACTTGAGGCGAGATATAGTTTCCAGATCGCATATTATTCGCCGGAAAGGATAAAGTTGTTCGCTAGACACATGATCAAGGTGTCAAGGAAACCTGATGAGGAATATTCGATATAAACGGATCCAGAAGCACTACAAAAGGCTTAAAGGTATATAAAAATTAATGGTACCAGGCTCGAGTGCTCTGATTCACTATTTTTGAGTGTGATGAGATACATTGATAAGGAACATCCTAAAATGAAACAAAAAAATCACCAGGAACTAAGGGAATTTTTATTGGACATCCCCTGATTAGTGAACGGAAAATATATGGATTGGAAAAGAGACCAAAAGCCTTAAAATTACTAAAAGCAATTAAAACTCCAGGAAAGGAAAGGAACCAGTACCAGAGGTTTTATTAGTGGCCTCAGTGATTTGAATTCTTAATACAAGGATTTGGGTACACCATGGGATATGTTGCCTCAGTGGCATAATCGGACCAAAGGCAATGAAGTGTAAGGAGCGACTTAAAAGATGTTACAAACAGGTTCAGGGTTGTTGGAGGATCACACTTCAATCCAGTATCTGATGATTAGGTTACTTTTCGCATTCCAAAGGTAGAAACATACAATAGTTGACAACGGATACCTGAGGAACTTAGAATACGCTCCACCAGTGGAAGGAAAAAAATTGAAAGATTACTCAATACGAAGGAAGTGCATACATCAGGAAATATTTATTACAGGACTCAATCTTCTAAAGAAAGAAATAGACATAAATTTGAGATGAATGCAAGGAAAGATGGGCAACCAGTCTAAGGTTAAGCTTGCATACACAAGCTAAATGAGCACAAGATGGACATGGCAGGTAAGTCATCTATTGCGGAGAAGTATCAGATTGCGCTTTTTCTTGCGAACACATTGATCTGTCATTCAGTTTTGAGTACAGAAGGAGTTGTTGATGCATTAAACCATATTTGGAATCATTCTGAAAAAATGGAAAAGGTAGGATATTAACTCTCTTAAATTGGTCAGTACGACTACAGAAGGATTGTGAAAGGATCACAACAGCACGGGCCATAATATAAATAAAACAATGAAATACAAGGAGATGTAATACCAAATTTAGACTGCCCAATTGGATCGTCGGGTATCAGGAAAAATAAATGAACAATTATAATATTTCCGAGCTGGTTAACTTCTTGGCGTCATGAATTATCTCCAGTTTGGTCAGAATTTCAGATGCAAATTTTGGACTTCGAAGAGAATAATGAATATCGACACAATGACGAGAACGAATTGCCATCGATTGTAAGTGATGGCTTTTTACCATTGATGTTTATAACCCACTCAGTGAAAAAGATTAATGACTTTAATAACAGTCCAAGAATAATAATAAGATTAAAGATAACTCTGAAGTATTAGGAAACTTAAAGAAGAAAATTGCGAAATAATCAAGAATCCCATTAGGAGACTTAGATTAATGATCATTGAAGGAAATACTATCGATGTCAAAAAAAATTTTATGGAAGTATCTACGAATGAATGCCGGGCCATCTTAGTAAAAAGGATTAGAGGTGAACAATTTGGAGCTGTTATAAGGATTCCAACAGATGGTAAGCATTATTGTGGTTACGCACCGGAATCTAGCTCATGTAGGACGGGAGAAGTTAACAGATCTTGTTTCAAGGTATGTTTGGCACCCCAGAGGTCAGTTAATCATTCAAGATGTATGCCGAACAATGCCCAACCTGCCAACTGAATAAGATAGACCATCAGGTTGTGTTTCCACCTATATGGAAGATTAAGGTGCAAAATCCGTTCGAACTAGTAGCTGTCGATGTTATGGCCATGCCTAGAACCAAGAAAGGAAACATTGCTTGTTTGGTGGCTATAGATCACTGTAGTAAATGGGCTGGCAGTGAAGGCATTAAAGGATAAATCTGCGAGGAGCGTAACAGAGGCTTTTGAAGGACAAATGCTTCCCACATTTCTACGACCACCATACAAGGTATTGACGGACAATGGAGTGGAATTTAGGAGCACAAGATTTAAAGAAATGCTTCAGGCCTACGGAATCGAACATGTCTTCAGCAGTCCGTACAAACCAGCGGCTAACGGGGCAGTAGAGAGGGTCAACCGGACATTCGCGGAGTTCCTCAAGAATACGGTAACGAAGGATAAAGAATGGGAGGGATGACTGTTTACCCCGAGTAATAATGGTATATAATAATACGAAACATGCAGAATTAGGAGTAACTCCGGCAGAGAAACTAATGGTTCAAAAACATGAGAAAGGAAAGGTATTACCAATCTCAAGAAAGGAACAGGACAAGTGGAAAGAGGGTCATCCAAACTGGCTGCCATACGCAGTAGGAGTAAAAGTTAAAAGGAAAATCATCTCAGTGGACAGAACTCTGGAGAAAAAACTAAGCAAAAGGTATGAGGGTCCTTTCGTGATAACCAAGGTGATTGCAGGTGGGATGACATATGACATCGAAGGAAATGGAAAAACAATGAGGACTCACTATGCACATTTAAAAGTTTGGGCAGATCCGCCGGAATACTTAGTTGACTATTTTAGGATCGAAGAAGAAACACATGAACAAGGAGAAGAACAAATATGGGAGACAAAAACTGAAGAGGAAGAGAAAGAGGAGGAACCAACACAAACTTATGTAATTTATGGAAGACAACTTGAGAGATCAACGAAGGAAAGGAAACATGAAAAAAATAAAAAGGATATTTGGGATTTAGTAGAGGTAGCTATAGGAAAACCTAAGTACAAGGTAGACATGGCCACACAAACTGAAGACATAACAGTAGATAAAATGACTCAAACGGAGATAGAGCTGACATCATCGCCTATTGATGCAAGCGACTTAATGGATTGGTTGGACTCAGCACAGTCAGAGGTTAATTCAGATGAGGAATTTAATTTACAAAGGTTTGAGAGATCATTAAGATTTCCAGATGGTAGCTACACACTTGCAGTGGAAATAGCGAATGATAGTGAAGAGGATAACATGGTCTCAAGAAAGGAAACACCGGAACCAGTTGAGGTATGTAATATTAGTCAAGGTAATTACATTAATTCTAATGTTCCTTTCTATACCCCCAGGTCAATTCAGGAGGAGTTATGGGAAGTGGGTGAAGACCCTGAACGGATGATTTTAGAGGACCAATCGGAGGAACAGGGAGTGGATCCACAAGGAGTAGAAATTGGGTACCAGGTACCA
>JABUQX010056912.1:0-2500 GCA_015478945.1 Trachelipus rathkii | reverse complement strand
TATATATATATATAATATATTAATATTATACTATAAACATACGTATATATAGTAGTATATACTAGCTTAGTAAATATATAGTATATTATATATACATAGTATATATATATATATAATGCGATATACTATATATATATATAAATATATTATGATATAATATATCTATATATATATATAATAAATATATATAGTATATATATATATAGTATTATCAAATATATATATATATAATATATAACTATATATATATATATAACTATAATATATATACTATATAATATCATATTAATCAGTATATATATATCAGTAATATATATAGTAATTATTAGGTGAGAGGATGGGGCATCGATTTGTCATCTAAAGTAAAAGCCGTTATGTAAAAAAACTAAGCTCGTTGAAGGATCTTAACGAAATGATCTGTCCTTTGATCCTGAGGCGTTACGCTTACGCTCCTACAGCTAGTTTCATCCGCCTGTCGACTAAGCTAGGCTGGTCGCAACCAGAGGCTGCGGAGTTGTAAAATAAAATTTTTCGACCTCCGACTTTGACTCCTTAAAATTGAAATTTTGGGATTTTCGAACTCCGACTCCTACTCCCACTTAAACAAAAATTTTTCGACTCCCGACTCCGACTTCCGACCCCCGACTTCACTCAAACAAAAATTTTCGATTCCGACTGTCGCGACTCCCAGCAGTCAAATTCAAAATTTAGACTCTGACACAAGCTTGTAGTCTATACACGAGTTAGAGTAACAAATCATTTTTTTTGTTCAACTATTTATTTTTTTTTTGTTTTCCGCGGCTTGGGCTTGTTGAATAAAAAAAATAATACGCATTTTTAAAATGAATCTAATTTCCAAATGCATACGGTAAAGTACGCGGCAAAGGGCGCAAAAAGACATAAACAATGCAGACGCAAGCAATGACAAACAAATATATACTTTCAAGTTTCGGGAAAACAAAATGTATAAAGACGTTATTTATGGCAAATTATTTTTATTTTTATTATAGAACACAGCCGTGGCGCTTTTTTTTTTCTAAATTGTTAAAGTCGAAATAGAGTGAAGTCATCCATAAGATGTTAAGTAATAATAATAATTCAAATAATAATAATAATAGATAATAATATAATAATAATAGATAATAATAATAAATAATAATAATAAATGAATGAATAAATAATATATAATGAATAATAATAATAGAATAATAATAGATAATGATAGTAGTCTATAAATTTTCGACCTGCCGGACTCCCGACTCCGACTCCGACCTTCCACTTACAAACAGGAAATCTTTTCGACTCCGACTTTCCGACTCCCACTTGGCACAGAATTTTTCGACTACGCCAACGTCTGGAAATTGCACAACTCCAACGACTCTTCCGACTTGCACTACCGCCACCCTGGTCGCAACTGACCCACAGAGGCTACCAATTTAGTACCTTCCGCGGCGAATCAACTACCTATGTCAGCTTTAGTTAAAGGTGACTCTCACTCAGTTCCTTCAAGAGCAGTGCTTCTCGGGCCTGAGTCTATCGTATACAGGCTTAGCATCTCTGCAAGCGTTTAAAGTAGCTTTTGGTTATGGTAAGGGTTGAGCCGCGCGTGAACCGCATATATATATATATAATACTATATATATATTACTCATATATATATATAAGGTATAATATATATATTATAGTATATACCTAACCCATATAGTATACTATATATCAATATCACAGGTGCGTATCCAGGGGGGGGCAGGGGGCCAGGGGGCGCAAGGGGGGCCATGGCCCCCGAAATTTTTTTTAAGCACCTACTAAGCATTTTAAGTATGCATATATCCGTCTATACATGAAATCCAGTTAAATAAATATATATATATTTATTATAATATAATATTAATATATATATATATTAGTATATATATATATTATATATATAAAGTAAGTGATAATATACCTATACTGATTATAATATATTATATATTATATAATACTATATATATAATATAGTATATATATAAAACCGATTTTTGTCTGGCCCCCCCCGAAAAAAATCCTGGATACGCCACTGTTATATATATTATTACTAATATACTATTATGAATATATAAGTAGCATACTATCATAATATATATATAGATATATATATATATATATTATAATACTACATAGATATAACTATATATATATATATGATATTATATATATAAAATATAATAATAATAATAATGTCAATAATAATAAATATATATAACTATCAATTAATAATAAAATTTCGAATATTAAGCTAACCGCAGAAATGTTTTCATGTTAATTCATAATAAGTGACTATTTTAAATGATTAATACCTTGGGTAATGAATGTAATATTCATCTGATAGGTAAGTATGTAATTACTAGCGACCTATTATTATTTATTACTTTTTAATTAATCATTAATATTTGATTGTAGCTATCAATAATAAAGTAATTAATAATATAATTAATATAATAATAATAATAATAATAAT
>JABUQX010056911.1:57500-67425 GCA_015478945.1 Trachelipus rathkii | reverse complement strand
GTAATGCACATTCAAGTCTAACCAAATAAAATCTAAAATGTTATATTTTGTATCATAGTTGTACCTTTTAATAGGAAGTTGAGATTATTTTTAGAGGAAGTGTTCAACTTTATTTAAAAATGCTCACTAGGACCTATAGAAATATATATATTAGTTTATAACTAAGTATAAGTCATAAAATATATTTCTGTTAATTTCGATGTAGCCCAAACAAGTGAATCTCTTATAAGGATACTATAAATATATTTTCAATTTTATTAAATAAAAAGGTGTGGACAAAAGAAGGAAACTTCTTATTTATGATCCGCACGTTATGCAATTAGTCGAATTTCAGATACACACGATACTTATATATACGCGCACCTCGCTTAGTCTAGCACTATATGTCTGGTTAGTTCATATAATGTATACCGCTCGGGATGTCGGACTAGCGGACCTAAAGTAGAGTAGAAGTGCCTCACTTCGTGCAAAGTAATTAATATGTTAGCAATATAACGCTAATACACATATCTATCCTTATGTATAGTAGTTATTCCTAATAATATATTCTAATATTATATTTAATATATATATATATCTTACTAGTATATTATAATTAAATATTATATTATATAATAATTATATATTAAATATAGTATATTATATATATTATAATATATATATTAATTATTATTAATAGATATTATTATTAATATATATTAATATATATATATTAATAATACTATATATATATAAATATATATATATATAATAATATATAGAATATTAATAAATAGATATATGTATATATATATATATTATTAAATATATAATTAATATATATATTATAATATAGTACTATTCTATAGCCGAGTATATTCACTTCATTTTACCTCTAGGTCTGAAGTTGCATTATAAGCTGATGGACAAGAACAAAGCGTTCACACGCTACTTGTTTTGTATGACACCCACCCACCCTTTTTTTATGGAAAAGGTAGATAGCATATCGACGACATTTACGAACTAAGCTCATTCATATCAGAACAGCTATTTATCATACTCATTACTTCTGAGCTTTCTGAGAAAAATGGACTTAAAAGGTAGTTAATTATACAGGAGGATTATTGAGTAGTTTCATACACTTCAATATGTTCAGATGGTATATTCAATTATCTTCCATTGAACTTTACTGAAACCACTTATTAATACAAATGTACCATCAGTTGCTAAGTTATGCCAGAAATTTAAGCTTTATTTATATGTTAGTATATTCATTAGAGTGCTATTACCCTTAGATAGGATTCAAATATTTAATATATCTATGCTGTGTATATATATTACTTTGAGTCAAAATGAGAAATTTTCTCTTGAGCTATTGCTAGATTCTTATATTATATCTTACAACCATGCATATATATATCATATTGGTAATATCAAAGGTTGAAACGGAGGTGGATATTATACTAATATTACTACTCTAGCACAATATATAGAAACCACTAGGTCACATTAATATAAGAGACTTCGCGGGAGTTTGACACATATCTATTGCATATATTTGGGACACATATAACATAGTCTATGTTGGACAGCGGAATGAAGTAATATGTATAGGCTCACGCCCCACACAGAAACAAGATAATCCAGTCAACACCATTGTGAGTAGTCAGTCTCAAAATTTTCTGACTACCATAATCTTGCGTGGATTTATAACTCATTATTGAGATAGACCGGTAAGGCGGACCCGGCGACTCCGACTTCCGACTCCGACTCCGACCTCTGAAAATTACCGACTCCGACCGCTCCGACTCGGACTCCGACTCCACCCTTTTCAAAATTGCGACTCTGCAGTACTGGCTTTACAGTACGTTAATCCTGTATCTTTCATCTCTCACAAAAGTCGGATCCTGACTTGTCGCATTTGATCTGCCGACGCCACTAGCGCGACTCCGACCTTCCGAGCGCGCCAACGAACACCTCGAGTTATGGAAGATAGGAATGTTGGGTCTGGTATTTCTCGATATATATAATTATATTTTCTTTGGATACACCTGCAAATTCAATACAGGCTCAAGTATTCCAGAATGTCTGTTTGTAGCGACATAACTTAAAAAATCAGCTGAAATTCTAATCGCTACTCGACAATATTTGCGTACTTAGAAATGGCTACAACGCAAATTGCACTACATCATGTATGTCTCACGTGACAGCGAACGAAGTATAGGGAGTAATTATGTTACAACCTCTATCTCATATATTCCAGAGTGAGATTGTTACAACAACTGAGACCTTTAAAAAATCTTATACCGTAGTGCCGTAACAACTATTCAGATATATAGAGGGGCCATGGCCCCCTGGCCGCCCCTCTGAGAATATCACGCCACTGTGATATATATTATATATACTATATATATATATTATAATATATAATATATATATATATATATTAATATATAATAATTATATATATATATATATATAATATAATATAGTATATATATAATATATATAATATATATATATATATATAGTATATAATATATATATATATATAATATATATTTATATTATAATATAAATATATATAATATGAGTACGCAATTTAAATTGGATCTAATAAATTATTAGAATAAATGGCATAAATCAATAAATTAATCTTAAGAGCACACATATCCGCTATTATCTAGCTGGTGGTGCGCATGTCTGCGCTTGCTATGGGATAAAACGTTGATCAGAGACTTAGCCATCAGCATCGAGACAGACAGACATACAATTGATGAGACAGGGGGCGAGTTTGATACTCTGTTCTGGAGAGACCTCCACTTGTTAGAGACAAGTTTTTAAGTAGAAAATAGCTGCGTTTCCTGCAGCCCGTGTGCATAATCGACTCGGAAACGCTGAATTAAAAAAAAATTACATTAAACCAAGCAGAGAACAGGAATTAGTACCTTGAAAACGGCCCGAGTGCGCCCGCGATCAAGCTGCAATTGTAAACAATACTCTTATACTTATATGTATCTATTTTATAATGATACAATATATTAGTAATCCTTATAAAAGTTAACCTAAAATATTTTAATAATTTTTGGCAAGCCATTTCGACATCATGTTTGTTAAACAGATTTGTTGTAAAAACAAGTCTTCTTCTGCGCAGCCCCCGTTTATATTCCGGAACATCGAGTATTTAACCACGGGACGCCTGAACTGTGACGTTTACGTGACGTATAAGTGCGCAAACGGGGATCTGGAAACGTGCAATGTGCGCCTGTGTGCCCGCCGGGCTGCAGTCGGGCTTCTGGAAAGCGGCTTATGTAAGGTGTAGCTAAAGTCGAAAAGTTCCGGTTTCCGGAACTTTTCCAAGGTTCCAGAAAGTTCCGGTCGAAACCAAAAATTCTGGTTCTGGTACATCCCTAATATATATGATATAATATATAATATATATATATATAATAATATATATAGTTATAATATATATATATATATATATATAGTATATATATAATGTTAAAATGAAGGAGAGAGTTAGGAGTTTTGGATGGATTATAATGGAGTGAGTGAGGAGGAGGAGAAAGAATACAGGAGTGGTGAGGTGTTGTTGCGGAAGAGTTGGGTTGAGCAGGATGAAGATGAATGTACATAGACAGAGATATTAATGGTAACGGAGAAACATATTGAAGGCATGAGATATGGGTGGGGAAGAGAGTGAAGGCGGTGGATCCAAGCATATATTTGGTGGAATGTTTTTAACAGGAGGGAAATGTGAGGAAAGATTCACTAGAAGAATGAAAATAATGGGCAAGCTATAAGCACTGCACCCATTGATGAAGGATGAAATGTTGGAATGGAGGTTAAAAAAGGTAATGCTCTCGTAATATTGACTCCGATTCTGCTGTAATGGTGCTGAACACGGGACTACTACGAGAAGGAGGAGATAGAATACAAGCGGCAGAAATGAGGGCTCTGAGGCAATGACTGAAGAAGCAGAAGAAACAGAATAAGGAACGAAGTAACTAGAGAAACTGTAGGAGTGAAGAACATTAATACTGAGATCGGATGTGGAAGTACTGAGATGTGGGGACATCTGAAAGGATGCAGCTCTTATAGAATGGTGAAAAAAGAAGGGAATCATCTGGAGGGAAAAGACCAAGAGGTAAGACCGATATAGGTGGAGGATTCCTCTAAACAAAGATCCAGCTACAGAACTATGAGATGTGAAGAGAAGAAGGAGTGGTCCCGAGAGAGATTGTTGGAGGAAGACCCTATCACGCGACTGACAAGGATGAAGAATCCTTCCGGAGAGGACTAAGTATATATATATCTTATATATATATAATTATTATATATATATAATATATATAATATAATATATATATATTATATTATATATATATAGTATAATATATATAGTATATATATCTGGCTCAAGATGGTAGACGCGACGGATGCGCTGGCAAAGGTTCCGCGTGGATGACTAGTCGGATCCTAGGTAGATACCTAGAAAAGTTCCCTCCTTGAATAGGGCTATCCGTGAGGTGTGAACTTTTTTTAATCTAATATAATTATTATATATATATATATATATATATATATAATATATATATATATATATATAATATAGTATATATATATATAATATATAATATATATAATATATATATATATATATAATATATACTTCTGCCCCTGGCCCACCTAAATTGGAGGGCCACACTGCTTCAGGAACCGGCCGCCGCCACCGGCGGTTCCACAGGTCAAGGAGAGAGGCCATAGAAAAGTCGGCACGGGGCGTCTATAGATGCTGGTGCATTCTTTAGAAGGAGGTGTCCTATTGTATCTTGAGATTGTACATCTGGTGCAGGTGGGGGAGTGATGTTGTCCTAGTTTTAAATCTATGTTTATGATGAGTCTCTGGTGGGTGGTGACCCGATCTGCACCGACGAAGTCCATTTGGCCTCTTCTGGACAGCGTCTCTTCTATGGGAGAGGTTTGGGGAGGGGGTATTTAAATAAAGTGTTAATTTGGGCGGTTTGAAGAATGTTTGGATTAAGGTGGGTATGATATGTGAAGTCCATGGCCTTTTGGGAGGGGGCGGGGAATTATATTGTAAGTGTAATAGAATTGTGCTGGTGAAGAAGGGGTGGATTTTAGTCTTTGTCGAGGGGGTTGAGAGAATTTGGTGACAAGGGTGGGTTGGGTTACAGGTCTTCTGATAGAATTGAGTCTCCACCATCTCCAGATGTGTGGAAATGGGGAGAATGGGAGGCTTCATCTGTAAATTGGATGGGGTGGTTTAGTGGCACCTGGTGATAATTCTACAGGGCTGTGTTTTGGGAGATTTGTAGTTATTGTGTTTGATTTTGAGAGTGCTGGAACCATGCTGGAGAACGTAATCTTAAGTTTGTTCTAAGAAAGTTGGCTTATTAGATAGTGAAGTGAGTGTGGTTTACTGTAGCTGAAGTTTGTTGGGGAAAGGTTCAGAGGTGTTTAGTTTTTCGTTGCGTTGGAAGTAATTTGGTCAATATGGGTGAAAACGTCCATGTGGGGTGTCGTAGTATGTCCTAAGTATTTTGGGGGTTTGTTTAGAGGGAGGGGTTATTGTTCAGAGTAATTAAGGGATGGAGGCAAGATTGATGTCGGTCAGTGGTTAATAAGGTGATAGAGGACTTAAGGGGGGATGCGGTCATTCGTTGGTGATTACACAGTTTTTTCAAGAGTGTAAGTATTCTGGTATGTTGTGTGCTGTGTTTACATCGGTGTTGAAGAAATGATGCTAATGTCGTCTGCATAAGTGATAAGTTTGTTGGAGTGGTATTGGGGTGGGTAAGTCTGCAGTGAAAAAGTTGAATAAAAATGGAGAAAGAAGGCTCCCTGTGGGATGTCATTTTGTAATTTGATAGAGTGGGAGAGGTTGTTTTGTATAAGACTTTTGAAAAACGGTTGGTGAGGAAATTGGAAAGCAATTTTTTGTAATTATTATCTAAAAGGGAATGGAGGATTTTATTAGGATGTGTGTGGGGACGGTGGTCAACTGCTTTGTCATTGTCTATTTGCTGTGAGTATGGATCTATGGGATGGGGAATGGTTGAAGCCATTAATGATTTGTTGTGTGGGAAGTGAGGGCTGTGGTAGTAGAGTGGTTACTTTTAATCTGTGTTGGAAGTCTGGGAGAGGAAAAGATATTATAAATTTTATTTATATTAATTTCTCTAGCAATTACTGATGGAACAAAGCAGAGAAATTGGGTGATAGAAGGAGGGGGAGTTGGGCTTTTTTTGGTTTGAGTTAGGATTTATGTATGCTTGTTTTCCAGTTTGGGGGGAATGTAGTTAGTTGCCGGGATTATATTGAGATTTATGTATATTAGGAGGATTGAGTTTTCTCCAAGGTGTTTTATGTGCAGGTTGGATATGGAGTCTGGGGCCTGATGCTGTTGAATTTTGAGGGTTTTAATGGTTTCTGTTATCATGATTGTTGTGAATGGGGGTGGGGGGTTGTGGTCTAATTTTGAGTTTCTGAGTGTTTTTTTGTTTTCCTGTTATCGGGGTGTGTTGGTTTCGGGAGATCTTAGCGTAATGTTTGGCGAGACTGTCTGATTGTTGTTTAGGGGAAGGAGGGAGTTATTGGTAAAGATGGGGATTTGTGGGATGGTGGGGGGTTGTTCGTGAATTGTTTAACTTTTTGATGACTTGTCAGGGTTTTCTTATTGTCTTTGCGCGAGATGTTTTGTTGTAGGTATTCTTGTTGGAATTTTTTTTAGTAGTGTTAGTGGTATGAGGTTAGAGATTTGGGTGTTTTAGTTTGTTATTTGGTTAGAGATGTGGGGGGGTATATGGATTGAGTTTTCGGAGGGAGGTTCTTTGTTTTAATGAGTTGGCTGATGTTCGGGTTTAGTTTGGGATTGTATGATTTTCTGTGTCCCTTGGGTATGTGTAGGTTTGCAGATTTGATGATTGTTTTGTTTAAGTGAGTGATGGAGGTGAGAAGGGATGTTATGTCGTGGATTTGTGTTGGGTTAATGGGAGTTTCAATATAATTAGTATATTTGCGAGCCAGTTTGCTTTTTTAGTGTATGTAATAGTTTTTTTTGGGGGGAGGGGGTTGATGGGTGGGAATTTAGGGATATAAGAATAGGAAGGTGGTCCGATTGTAGGTCAGTAATGGTGTCCCATGTTAGTAAGTGGTGTAGGGAGGGGGAATAGCAAAAGTGACGTCTGGGAAGTAGGGGATTTGGTTGACTTGGGAGGGATTCAGGTGGGGTTTTGAAAATTAAGGATATTGTAGGGATTTTAATTCGTTAGGATATGGTTGCCTCGGGTCAGAGGGGTAGTCTTTGTACCAGGCAATGTGGGTGGGTATTAAAATCTCCTCCGAGGATGAAATTTGGGTATGTGGATAAAGTGTGTTAGTGGGGGGGAGTCGAGGTTATTTGGTGGGGGTTTTGGGGAAGTGGGGGCGAATATAGAGATTGATGATATTATAGGTGGTCTTGTTCAAGAGGATGGAACAGGATTTTGGATTTTTAATTTAATGCAATTTGGTATAGAGTGGGAGGGTGTCGGGGTTTGGTGTTGTGGTAAGTAATATTCGTTCTGTGCATCAGTGTTAGGAAGGAATGTTGGGGGCGGGTGGGAGGGGAATTTGTATAGCGATCATAACCATAAAATGGTGGGAGTGGGTATTTTGGGGGAGGGAGGCTCTTGAATGATGGCTATATGGATATTATGTTTTTTAAGACATTAAGACATTAAGAATATAGAGAAGTAAAAACCACATGGCCCCTATCAAGACTGGGAAATGGTTGCTGGTGGATGGTTTGAGTTCTTATATTGATTTATTGGTTTGTTGGTGGATGTTTTGAGTTCTATTGATTTATGGTTAGGCAATTGGATATTTAATTGTAGTATGTTGAGAGTTAGGGGGTTTAGTTTTGGGGAAGGGGGGGATTTTTGGACTATTAGTGGGAGGTTTGCCATATTGCAAGGAGAAAGGCCTGTGTTATCTCTGGGAGATTTTGATTGGGGAGCAGGTCAGGTGAACCCACCCGAGACAGCTTTTGCATTGAATGCTGTTAGTCCAACTATTAGTTGATATGGGGCAAATAATTAATATATATAATATTATATTATATATATATATATATAGTATATATAATATATATATATAATTAATATATAATATTATATATATATATTTTTTATATAATTATTTTATTATTATTTTTTTTAATTAAGATTTTAAATAGCATCCGCATCTTCATCTACTTTAAGATCCGCCTACCGCAAACAGTCAAAATTGTATAATATAACTATAATATAACTATAATATATATATATAATATTATATTATATATATATAAATAATATATATATATAGATATATATAATATATATATATTATATATTATATATATATATATAATATATATAATATATATATATATATATATATAATATATATATAATATATCAATACTTTATATGGCATAACCCTAAAATCCTCTGACTATTCTGTTATAAATTTAATTTTATGTAGATTTCTATATAGTATTAGGATGGGTTAGGCTGTTTAATTACTCATCTACTTCAGACAGGTAGATCGTGAACGTGCTAAATTTTGTAGTTTTTGATTTGAGCAGGAAATCAGTATGTTTTCCATTACTTAAAGACTGAGAGTCTGCACCTGTTACAGAGGTGAAAATTATTTCTGGTTCATCATCCTCTAGTCCAGAATGATCTGCAGTAGTAGTTTGAGTTGCTACTGCATTCGTGGTAGGAGGTTTAGCAGTATTATTTAATAAACTCTCATATGATTCTGATGTATTGACACTAACAACAGTTTCTACTGACAATGGTGCTGAGGATGGAAGGGGCAATTGTCTTTGTGAAGTTTCTGGATGGTGAGACACATGAACATCTGGTGGATGACTTGGCAAAGGTATGGAATTAACATGTAATGTCTGATGTTGATGCCTTGTCAACTGAACTTGATACATTGGCTGAGACAAAGCTTGCTGATTAATTGCAACCAGGGGCGCACCAACACTCTGTAACTGCACTGGATTAGAAGTGAGAAATATTTCCATACTGGAAAATGATGCAATTAGAGGTTTGGGGATTTTGTCTTCATTGTTGTTTTAAAACTGGAGGTGAATGGATTGAAGATAGTTCCTTGCTTTATTGGCTGTTGCTGCTGCTGTTGTTGTTTGTTTGTTTTGTTGTTGTTGTTGTTGTTGTTGTTGTTGTTGTTGTTGTGCGCTCGTCCTCCTCCTCTTCTGGGCGGCGCTGTCTGCTGTTGTTTTGTTGTGGTTGAACTTGTTGCTTGGGTTGGATGAACTTGATTCTGAACCTGAATTTGACCATTGGCTTGGTGCTGATATGGGAGGTTCCCCTGTTTGTCACCTGCATTCCAGTTATAGTTTGCTGAGTTATATGAAGAATGTTTTGATGAGAACATGAAATGACTGGGTTTCTGTTTGATGACCTTCTTTTCAACTCACTTCAGCAAATTGAAAAGAGGGAAAGAGATCTTGCGTATATGATGCATAATATTTCATTTTGTATTTTATCACCATCCACATTATTTTTTTTTTATTAATCATAATATAATAATATCAATAATCATAATAATATAATAATATATTAATACTAATGATAAACTTCAAGAACCATATCAATATCCTGAAAGAGAGAGAAGTATTACTATTAATATAATAAAATAATATAAAAAAAATAAAAAAAATATATATCTATATATATTTTTATTATAGTATATTAATTTTCTTTACACATATATATTTCTTTAATACAGAAGAGATATATATATTATAAATATATATAATATATAAACTATAAATATATAATATATTATATATATATATATAATGTGTATATTTGTATGTCTGTGTGTGTTTATAGTGTAGGTAATATTTATTTATATATATATAATA
>JABUQX010056911.1:42500-45000 GCA_015478945.1 Trachelipus rathkii | reverse complement strand
GAAATTAAATCCACTTTAAATATTCTTCAATCCAGGATTAGCGAAATAAATACACCTTTAGCTTTTCTTCATATTCCAGGATTGTCGAAACTTGTTACAATTGGCTTTTAAATTAGGTTCTTGCAATTCCAGATACAAAATTGAAGCCACTTTAAACCTTCTTCAATTCAGATACAAAATTAAATGCACTTTAAATTTTCTTTAATCCAGATAAAAAAATTAAATCCACTTTAAATTTCTTCAATCCAGATACGAAATTAATCTATTTTAAATTTTCTTCAATCCAGCTACGAAATTAAATCTACTTTAAATAATCTTCAATCCAGATACGAAATTAAATCCGCTTTAAATTTTCTACTATTCAGATATGAAATTAAATCCACTTTAAATTTTTTTCAACCCAGATACGAAATTAAGTCTACATTAAATTTTCTTCAATCCAGTTTAAACATTGTTTCAATGAGTGTTTGTTTCCATGACATTAGAAAACAAACATTTAAAAATATTAAGCAAAATCCAGTGATTTTTTAATCCCTTTTAGGAGGACCTGACTTGGACCTGACCTGACCTTACCTGACCTGACCTGACCTGACCTGACCTGACCTGACCTGCCAAGGGAGCAGCGTCACCCAACACCCTCCAAATAAAAAAATAAATAACGATTTGCACAATGTTAAATTTGATAAAATCTGTTTTTTATGTTGACCACCTTAGGACTCTTCTATAAGATGGTTTATAATACTGCGTTAATGTTGAGTAGCGTTTCTAACGCCTCGTTATAGGCAGCTGAAGCGTTTCTAACGCTTCCCTAAAGACAGTTGAATAGGTCAATGAATAATACATTGCTCCATCTACACGAGCGCCTCAGACGCTTTCAAAGCCGTGTTTTGTAGAGGCACTTCTAACGACGAATTTTAAGCGCTCGTATAGAAGAAATCTAAAAGTACTCAATTTATTATTATTATTATTATTATTATTATTATTATTATTATTATTTATTATTTATTATTAATATTATATGTATTATTAATTATTATTATTATTATTATTATTATTAATATTTAATATGTTAATTTATATTATTAGTTAAATATATTATTATTAATTATTAGTTATTATTGATTATTATTATTATTATTATTAATATTATATGATTATTATTATTATTATTTTATTATTGATTATTATTATTATTATTATTACCAGGGACGCAACAAGGAAGTTGAGGATGAAGTTATGGCCTGGATATCTGCTGTTCTGGGAGAAAAACTTCCACCAGGAAACCCAGATGACGTTTTGAAAGATGGAGTTATCCTCTGCAATCTGATGAATAAATTGTCACCAGGATCTGTTAAGAAAATTCAGACTTCTGGGGGTTCCTTTAAATTAATGGAAAACATTCAGAGGTAAATATACCACTGGGAATTCCATAATTATGAATGGATATCACTCAGGGGGGGGGGGAAGGAGCGAGGCTCATCATTGTCCCCCTATGATAAGAGTTAAAGTAAATTTCTGTTTAGTTCATTTTCAGGACTTTTATCATCACTTTATTTTCAACTTCTGATCAATTCCAAGTGTACAATATAATATTTTTATAAATAAATAACTGTCTAGGCGAGCGGTTCCTAATCGTTTCTTTACCTCGGACCCGTTTTAATATCATTTGCCACCGTCTTCCACCAAGACTTAACTCAAAATTTTAAACTATAAGAGCTTCAAAAAAATTTTAAAATTTTAAGATTTATGAAAACTTTTCTAATATTTGAGAAAAAATAAAATAAAATTTTGTTCTACGTTTCCTTTCGTTTATTCATTTTTGTTTCTTTCAATTTTAACTGCAAAAGATCGAATCATTTCTTCAAGCCTTTGCGGGCCCCTGGGGGTCCGTGAGCATCAAGTTAAGAACAGCTGGTTAGGCAATTACTTTAGAAAGGAAAACTTATCGGAAAATTAATTAAGAATAAAATTAAATCAACAAAATAAAATCGATTTAATTTTTCTTAAAACTTAGGGAACTTTGTCACATGAGTAAGATTCGTTGACCTGTATGCTAATCAATCGTAGTGTCTCCTTTCTTCTCCTTTAAAGTTTATTGAATGATTATAGTTATATATTGTACAATAATGTAAATAATACCGTGAAATATTAACTCTATAGTTCAACAAATAAATTTCTTTTATTAATTACACAATAATAAAGACATGAACTCTTTTTCTCCATTATCCTTTACAGTCCTAATGGACGAATTAGTAAGTCGTTAAAGAAAACAGTTTTGTTTAATCGAACCTACTGGAGGTTTGACATTAATCACAAATTTAAAACACAATAGGGTAATTAATATCTGATCCCAGAAGGCTAAGCAAACACTCTTCACAATTTCAGTATTTGTGAAGATTAAAATTTGTCTAGCCTACTAGTGGCTAGATATTATTTAAAGACACAGTAGGGTAATTAATATATGAGCCCCAGTAGCATAAGCAAACTTTCTTCTTTACAG
>JABUQX010056911.1:25000-32500 GCA_015478945.1 Trachelipus rathkii | reverse complement strand
GTACTATATATATATATATATATATATATATATACTGCTGCTATATATATATATATATATATATATATATATACCCTACTCGAGCGCAGCACGTAATAATAAATTACATTTGGAGCGAGCGCTTCAGCCAGCGGTCTGACGTGCATGTACGCCAACCTGTTGTGCAACATACCTTATGGTATTGTTTAATTTTTTAATTTAACCCAATAAATACCTAATCGAAAAATAATTATATATAAATATATGTATTTTGAAAATGATAAAATCTCATTTAAGACAGATAATAAATAATAAATACACAAAATCGACTTTATGAAACTTCACAAATTTTAATTTAAAATAAATGAAATCTCTAACTTCTAATATTTTCCAAAATGATTAGTATCGTTTTCGTAGTGCGACACACGTTCTAGACATTTACTTTTATATATATATATATATATATATATATATATATATATATATATATATATATATATATATATATATATATATATATATATATATATATGGTATGCGTATGCGCGCATCATCAAACAATAGTAAACAACAAAAATAACAAAACTTACCATACAACAACGACAAAAACTAAAATATACCTTCATCAACATGATGGCGTCATTCCATGGCTCTGTGTTTGTGTGTGTGGCTGGCAGCTCATCAACAGCAAACAACAACAACAACAACAACAACAACAACAACAACAACAAACATCAAAACCAAAAAGGGGCGTGGCTTAATGATGTCATAGAAATATTGTTATCTGATTAACTATCCCCGGTTTGTATGAATTACTATATATATATATATATATATATATATATATATATATATATATATATATATATATATATATATATATATATATCTTTTTTTTTCTTATATATATATATTATTTTATATATTTTTTTTTATATATATATATTTAATAACTTAATATATATATATATATATATATATATATATATATATATCTTGACAACGACAGCAAAAAACGAAAAACAATATATATATATATATATATATATATATATATATATATCAGGCTTGGGTTCAAGTACAAGTACTTGTACTTGTACTTAAGTACATTTTTTGGAGTACTTGTACTTGTACTTGCAGTTTCTAAAACCAGTGTACTTGTACTTGTACTTGTACTTGAGCCTTTTGTACTTGGTACTTGTGCTTGGTACTTGCAAGTACTTTTGGCATTTTTAACTTTCCAATATTTTTTATTTTCTTTTTATCATTTTCCTACGTATGGATATTATTATTTCTTTTATATAATTCATCCTAAATAATTTCATTTATGTGAAATATAAAAAAATATATCATTATATATATATATATATATATATATATATATATATATATATATATATATATATATATATATATATATATATTCTTTATATATATATATATATATATATATATATATACTCGCGATATCTTATAAATATATATATATATATAATATAATAATATATATATATATACTCTATATATATATATATATACCTTATATATATATATATATATATATATATATATATATATATATATATATCATCAAAAACCTTTTTCCCCCAAGACTGGGGGTAAGGTGCGTAACATGCACCGGAAACAGAAAAGTAGTAGAAGAATATGACACAAGTCGAAAAGAAAGCCCAACTTACTTTTCTCTTTATACCTATTCGTGAGACTCGTCGCAGTCAGAAAATCGGCCCTAGAGGCTTCTTGGGACCGCGAAAAGACCCTCACTATGGCATCTTGCCAATGTGGGGTTCATCCCTTGCCCAGGTGGGCCACAACCATACACCCTCACAAAACCCTGCCATTCACCTCTATTATGCACCTTTCTTCTCGCCCTTGCCAAACTCACATTTCACTCCTCCAGACATTCTTTTGCTGACTCAATAAACTTATTCTTCGGTCTCCCAGACAGTCGATTCCCAACACACTCACCACTATACATCCGCTTAACCAACCGACTATCATCCATCCTTTCCACATGACCAAACCATCTCAACGTACTTTCATTTATTCTCTCATTTATCCCTTTTTCACACCATACAACTCTGTAATACGTTCATTCCTTATTTTATCAATTCTTCTCACACCTAACACGCCCATAAGATTGTCCATCTGAAAACATTGCACTTTAGATCTATACCTCTTATTCCAGACCATAGTCTCACTACTATACATTAACACAGGTAACAACATACCCTCATGTAAGACCCTAGCGCACTCAAGACTTAGTCTCTTTACATCCACCAAGGATTTAATTGCACCAGCCACCTTCCTGCAATTCACAACTTTTCTACTACACTCGGCATCATCCGTTCCCTTTTCGTCCAACATATATATCCTAAATATTTAAACTCAGTCACTTGTTTCAGCTGCTCACCATCTAGCCACTAACACTCTTATCTACATTTTACCTAAACCATCCTTACACACTCTATATAAATATATTACCATTCATATTAAGTCTATTTTCACCTCACAAAATGATTTATATATATATATATATATATATATATATATATATATATATATATATATATATATATATATATATATATATATATATATATATATATATATATATATATATATATATATATATATATATATATATATTATAATAGAAGGCCTTATTTATATATTTATTAAAAAGTTTTTACAAGAGTCTTCATAAGATGTTAAATTTCGTAAGCTTTCGGTCCTTAATTTTCTGGACCCTCCTCAGACGATTTTATTTGAAGACTAAATAAAATTATTAAAATTTTGTAAGATTATGTAAAACAGTTGAAATATGAAAAGTAGTTTAAATTTAAGTAAATTTTGCTTTTATATTTTTGAAAAATGGTGTGGTGGTAAGAATGTTGTTTAGTGTGGGATTGAACGTATATTCTCCTTTTTGTAGGTTAAAATTAGGAAGGTTCTGTATGCATAGTGATTCTAGGAGTTTACGTTTGGTGGGGTCTAGTACCTCTAAGATTGGGCACGTATCTTTTATGTTAATGTTGTGATTGAGACTAGATCTATGTGAGGTGAGAGCAGAATTTTGAGAGTCGGATGTTAGATCGTGTTTATGTTGACCAAGTCTTCTGATAAAATTATTTGTTTCACCTATATAATGTGAGGGGCATTGATGGCAGGGGATTTTGTATATGCATTGTGAGATGTTATTTTGTAAGTGAGTTGGAGGTTTGAAGATTCTTTTGAGAGAAGAGGTGTTAGAGGAAGTTAGTCTTAAGGATGAAGGTAAAGTTTTGAGGATTTGTTTATGTGGTAGGTGAGGAATGGGTAAATAGGTGAGGGATTGTGTGTTGGTCACAGTGGTTGGGTTGTAGAAATTATTTTTTGCTTTTTTAAGTGAACCTTTGATAATGTAGGTTGGATAAGATAGTTTCTTGAACGTACTGAAAATGTATTTAATTTCATTATGAAGAAGAGTAGGAGAACAGATGCGTAGAGCTCTTAGGAAGAGAGAGGATAGAACACCAGATTTAATATGTTGAGAATGTGTGGAGTACCAATGAATGTAAGAAGGGTTGGAAGTAGGTTTACGATAAACGCTACTTCCAACCCTTCTTACATTCATTGGTACTCCACACATTCTCAACATATCTGGTGTTCTCCTCTAAAGACCACTGCGTCTGTTCTCGCAACTATTCATGGCGCCAATTAAATGCATTTTCAGCAAGAAATATCTTATCCAATACCGATATCAGGTTCGCAAGCAGGGCAGCTCGCCTGCACCTGCCATGTAAAAAATCTGAGGCTTTGCGCCGTCACTTGGGCAGCCGCTGCAGCACCTCTTCTCTCGAAAGACAACGACGCTCAACCGCGCAGGCGCGGCGTCTGCTGTCGCAATCCCGCAGGCGATGCCGTCGCGCCAAGGTAACGCTGGCCGAAGACGGTCAACATAAACGCGATCTGGCATCCGACTCTCAAGTGCTATGCCTGCATGATCGGTCTCAATCACAGCGCGATAACTGCGATGTAATCTTAAGTGCTGTGAAACTCTAGATCGCTATGCGCTCTGGGGCCTTCTAATTTTGGCACAAGGAGAGATGCGTTCAATCCCACGCTGAAACAACGTTCTTACCACCACACCGATTTTCAAAAAATATAAAAGCAAATTGCAAATTTGAAACTACTTTCGTATTTCAACGTTATCGATCTTACAAAATTTTAATAATTTTTATTGTCTTCAAATAAAATCGTCTGAGGAGGGTCCAGAAAATTAAGGACCGAAAGCTTCTTATGAATAACTGTAAGCAAATATAGACCACTATTATAATACATACCAAACTCGGCGAAAAATTGCCTTTGATTATGTACTATATGTATAATAATAATAATATATATATATATATATATACTATATATATATATATATATATATATATATATATATATATATCTGCTATATATACCTATATATATATATATATGATAGATGGTGATTGATTGGATTTGGAAGTTGGGTGAAAGCGTTTATGGAGGGTATGGTTCCAGGGATTGGAGGAGGCAATCAGCTGGTACCCGCCTGTAAGGTAGGGGGATGGGTAACCAGCAAGTTTTATAGGGTAGTGGTTATTGAGTGTTGTAGGGAAGATATATGCTGGTATTTTGGTCGAAAGAGTGCGTCGAATGATTGAAGAACTGATTTGGGGAGGAACAAGGTGCGTTTAGAAGTGGTAGAGGATGTATGGATCAAATCTGTACATTCAAAAAAATGATTGGGATAATGAGTGAGGAGAAGAATAAATTGTATTTAGGATTTATGGATTTGCAACAGACGTATAATAGGATTAATAGGGAAGCTCTATGGCAGGTGTTAGTGATATGGTGTTGGTGGTAAGCTTCTGAATGGAATCAAAAGTATGTATGACGATAGTGAAGCGTGTGTAAGAATAAATAGAGTTGAAAGTGATTGGTTTAATATTAATAGCGGAGTGAGACAGGGATGTGCCATGTCTCCTTGGCGATCCAATCTGTTTATGGATGAGGTTATTAAAGAATTAGGTAGGGGTGACAAGGGATAGTGTTAGAATGATGGAGAATGGAAGAGAGTGGAGAGTTCCCTAACTCTTATATGAGTATGATTTGGTTTTGTGTGGCGAATCTGAAGAGAGTTTGAGAGGACTGGTAGAGAGATTTGGCAGGGTGTGTAAAAGGAGGGGTTTGAAAGTAAACGTAGATAAGAGTAAGGTTATGGTTGTGAGTGAGGACAGTCCTCGGTGTGAAGTTATGTTAGATGGTGAGCAGCTGGAAAAAGTGTCTGAATTTAAATATTTAGGATATATGTTGAATGAAAAGGGAGCTGATGATGTAGAGTGTAGTAGGAAAGTTGTGAATGACACTAAGGTGGCTGGTGCAGTTAAATCGTTGGTGGATGTAAAGGGACTAAGTCTTGAGTGCGCTAGGGTCTTACATGAGGGTATGTTGTTACCCGTGTTAATGTATAGTAGTGGGTTGTTTGGTGTGGAGAATGGGGTAAATGAGAGAATAAATGAAAGTACGTTGAGATGGTTTGGTCATGTGGAAAGAATGGATGATAGTCGGTTGGCTAAACGGATGCATAGTAGTGAGTGTGTTGGGAATCGACCGGATGGGGGACCGAAGAAAAAGTGGATTGAGTCAGAAAAGGAATGCCTGGAGGAGAGAAATGTGAGTTTGGCAGAGGCGAGAAGAAAGGTGCATAACAGGAGTGAATGGCGGGGTTTTGTGAAGAGGTATGGTTGTAGCCCACCTGGGCCAAGGAATGAACCCCACATTGACGAGTTATCATAGTGAGGGTCCATCGCGGTCCCGTGAAGCTCTAGGGTGGATTTTCTGACTGCGACGAGTTCTCACTAATAGGTATAGAGGGGGCGGTAAGGCTGGGCTTTCTTTTCGACTTATGTCATATTCTTCTACTACTTTTCTGTTTCCGGTGCATGTTAGCACCTTACCTCCAGTCTTGGGAGAGAAGATGGGTGATGATGATGATGATGATGATATATATATATATATATATATATATATATATATATATATAAAATATATATATATATATATATATATATATATATATATATATATATATATATATAAAATATATATATATATATAATATATATATATATATCAGCGGCGACTCCAGCAACTTTTTACTACTCGTGCTCCTCTCTCTCTCTCTCTCTCTCTCTCTCTCTCTATATATATATATATATATATATATATATATATATATATATATATATATATATATATATATATATATATATATATATATATATATATATATTCTCTCTCTCTATATATATATATAATTAACAAAATAATTATTTATATGAGATATTTGAGTTATCCATATTTTAAAGTTTTCTTTACCTTATAATTGGTTTTATGGGTACCTTATTGTTTTTCTTTCAAATTCAGATATTAGAATTTAAATATATTAATTATTTTTATCAGAAATGTGCATTAAGAACAAGTAAATGTTTAATTTAAATTTTTTTTAAAAAATGCCAAAACGAGTGATTTATTAGATTTAGTTGGGAAAAAACCACTTGTAAAAAAATTAAATTCACGAATATTTATTGTACACAGTCTTCGAATTTCCCTCCGCTTTTTCGGAGAGGCATGAGCCGTTACCATTTATAACTGGTTAAAAAATAGCATTATTCAATGGCTATGATTCTTACACTTTTGTTTAAATTTTACATTATCTTTCATTTGTATTATGTAATGTATTCTTTCAGATGACCTATTTTCAAAAAAATAAGAGAATTTTATCATAACTTTGCGATTTTTTGAGAAGAGAGAGAGAAGTGAGCGTTTCTATAATAATATCTCGTGCTAAGCACGAGTGTGTGAGTCTCCTCTGATATATATATATATATATATATATATATATATATATATATATATATATATAATATATATATATATATATATAACTCTATATATATATATATATATATATGTAACGCATATATATATATATATATATATAATACTGTGTGTGTGTTAGAATTTAAATATCTTGTGCGACACTTGTACTGATACATGTACTTGTACTTGTACTTGTACTATTACTTGTTCTAGAGTACTTGTACTTGTACTTGAACAATTCTAGAGTACTTGTACTTGAACAATGTACTTAGACAGCGCAGTATCTATAACATATATATATATATATATATATATATATATATATATATATATATATATATATATATATATATATATATATATATATATATATATATATATATATATATATATATATATATATATATATATATATATATATATATTAACGTACTTGCTTACGTGTACTTACTATTCTCTACACTGCAGCGGTTATAGAAACGATCTATTTTTTCAAATTTCATAATGTTGCGATAATACTTTCTTATTTTTTGCGAAAGTTGGTCAAATAAATGAAATTATTACATAATAAATATAAAAGATTATGCAAAATTGAAACGAAAA
>JABUQX010056910.1:40000-41271 GCA_015478945.1 Trachelipus rathkii | reverse complement strand
TGTTGTACTTCGTTCAGTCGGAATTTGGGTGTTTAGCCGTTTTCGCATTTATCGTGAAACACCTTTCGCGTTTTCGTGCGCCGCTTCAATTATTATTATTATTGGCCTTATTATTATTATTTCCACTATTTATTTAGAAATTAAAAATAACTTCTCATCACGACTCCTGAGGGTGAACAGCATCAGTATTTTTCCTTACCCCCATTCAGCCTTCAAGCAGTTTACCAAATGCGTAGTTTCTGCCAACCCTTCCCTCCCCATATTATGTATATATATATATATATATATATATATATATATATATATATATATATATATATATATATATATATATATATATATATATATATATATATATATATATATATATATATATGTATATATATATATATATATATATATATATATATATATATAACTATATATATATATATATATAATATATACCATATATATATATATATATATATATATATATATATATATATATATATATATATATAAATACATAAAATAATATTCAAAAAAATATATATATATATATAACTTCAAACAACACTATAACCGTGTTGATAATTATTTCTACTATTTCCAGATAAAATTATAAAATTAAATCAGTAAAAAATTATCTATTAAAAATTTTTCACATTGGATTAAAATTGTTTATATTTTTAATAAAAACTGATTCAAAAGAATTTTCTTTTATTTTAAGATTAGTTCTGGCACAGGTTTTAACAAACGACTGTACTAACTTGAGCTTAAATATTCAATAAAATAGCAAAAGTAACTTTACTACAAGCACTTCACTGATAAGAAGTAATGACTGAAAAGTTATAATATAAGATCCCAGACAGGTATACCCAAATTTATTAATGTAGGGTGATTGGTTAAAAAGATATTAAATTATCTGTCATAACTTACTCTTCGAACTGATGAACAAATCCTTTGGCCAGGCCCCCGTGACAATCCAATCAACTAACACCTTATTAGATTCTCAAACCTGTATTGTAACAGTATCCAAGCCTTCTGTTAAGTGAGCTATCGGCCTGTGCAATATTGCAGTGCAACTCAATACTTACAACTCACCAACTTATCCTTTAGAGACCCTTCAAGTGGAACAACGGTTTGACCGAGTTCTTTACCTTATGTGAAAACAGTTCAGTCAATACTTTTCTTATCAGAGAATGAACCCTTTTTGTGATCAATCTTTCAATCACGAAAACCACGTCTTTAAGACTTAAAGCAATAGCTAATTGAATTATTGAATAAAT
>JABUQX010056910.1:30000-35000 GCA_015478945.1 Trachelipus rathkii | reverse complement strand
TAATAATAATAATAATAATAATAATAATAATAATAATAATAATAGTATTATTATTATTATCACAGTTTTGTGAATGACAACCAATCAAAACTTAGCTTCTCAAAAGTAAGTCTCGAAAAACAAGTTTTCATTGGCTGTCATTTACTCATGAATTACAACCATATTTACAAAATTTTCGACGAGCCGCTACAATCATACAACGTAAATATAGACAAATGAAAGAGATATTGCAATGGCAATGTTGGCCATTACTTTACAATACATAAATGAAGCAATGTTATATATTACGTGTATAATTGCATTACATCTTTGGCCCACCCTTTTGAAGCAAATTGGTACATTTTGCTTTATGTACACGTGATTAAAACATTGGTCTCATTCACTCAGTGCTCCTTCTTCTGTAGAGACTTCTGATAATGGACCAGATGTGTTGTCGGCATATTACATGCTTAAATGGTCATTGACGACATTATCTCACCCACTAATGTGGATTAGGGCAAACTTGAATTTTCCTTCGAAGAACAGTCACAAGAGTAGTCGGGTGTTTGCGCCGGGTCACAAAATATTTAAATCTATTTTCAACAAAATAATCAGCTTCGTTTCTTTCATCTTTTATTTTTGTTGTGACCATCTTTGCTGGCATTTTCCTTTGACATACAACTACTAGTATTCTTCTTACACCCTTTCCTCCAGACCTACACCCTCTTCTTTCTTCGTTATCTCCTTTTCTCTCTAACTTCTTCCATAGTATCACACATTTCTTTGTGTTTCTGTGTCTCTTTAGACACTCTTCTCCCTTTCTGCCAACTTCTCTCATCTTCCTTGCAAACAATAGTTTCACCATGCGGTGACTCTTCATGTGAGACTTCTCATCATCATCACACTCCTCACTTCTACAATCAGTTTCACATCTTTCCTTTTCTCCTGACATTCCTCCTTCACTCCTCCTGCAGTATGTTCTCTTACCCTCTCTGCACATAACTTCTTTTATTATCCAAACCTTTTCCATGCTGCCGATGTCTTCTCTAACTACCTCGTTTTCAAACCTTGCATTGTGCCATTTAACAACATTGACCGACTGTACCACTTTTCCATGGCAGTCTCGGCGTCTCATCTTCACTTCTTTTATCGAAGTATTATTGCACAATGCCTTTTCCTCCTCACTGAACAGTTCAGCGAGCCTTGCTCTTCCCTTGTTCCCAACTTTTAATCCTGAACGCATTGAATTCTGACTGCCCCAGTAATAATACTGAGGATGACTCTTCAACTTCTCCCTGCGTTCCGGCATACCGTCGCAAACTTCCTTTACACTACACTCTTTAACTTCCTCTCTTTGAGACATCGCATCTTTCTGTTTACTTTTAAAAGTCTCCCGATCGTTAATCAATTCTTGAACTTCATCACCATGGGTTATATCCCCTTCACCCACAGCTACAACACCCTTCTCTCCAGAACTTTGCGTGTGACTATCTATGTCACCTCTCACCATCTCATCATCTTCATCCGCACGATCTGTTTCACCAGACCACTTCGTGCTCTCTACCACCGATGTTTCTTGAACATCTATCATTCTCGTGTCTTCTTCAACATCTATTAATAGATCTTTAGGGGCATCAACTTCATCTTTTCCTGTAACGTTCTCATTTTCAGGTGAACATTTGCACCCAGTCATCACATTTAGTGATGGTTCCATGGTTGGCGTGACATCTTTATAACTGATGTCAAACGATTGTGGCACTGACGGTTTCCCTCTGTAAGACTCACTCATCTCCAAACTTGCCATTCCAAATTTATGATTGGTTTGGTTAGGTTCTTCTTGTGAACCTTCTTCAGCACTCTCAGCGATGGGGACCAGCATACTTCTATTGTTATGCCCGACCTCTACTTTACGAGGCCCTCGACACACGGTCGACTCCCAAGCGAGATTAGGCTGACTTAAGGGCAATGCTCCTTTGACATTCCCGATTACCAAATCATACACAACCTCCGGCAATACTGCCGCGGTTGTTCTCCCTACATAATAAGGGGTATCCACATCGATATTTGCAAGCGGAGCTTCGATCACCGTACCGTCCAACAAACGTATTTTCATGTTGTTTCCAACATAACACCTTTTCGGCACAAACTTTTCCCGCACAACCACTACGTTACATCCAGTATCTCGGAGGGTTTTGACTTTAAAGCCATTCACCGTCCCATACGTTACAGGTAGGTGTGACGTTTCGTCATTTTTCACCTTCATTATCTCATTCAGGAGCTTCGGCTCTTCACCTGAGTAGTTCAGGGCTTCATTGCCGTTATCAGAGACTCCGGACGCTCCCGTGCTCTTTGTTTCTTCTTTTTGTCTTCCTGAATTGTTTTGTCCCCTAGTACTATTGTTGAAATAAGGAGGGGCTCGACAATCCCTTGAGAGATGCCCTCTCCTTTGACACTTAAAGCACGTGGGCACTTCTCTCGGCTCACTGCTACTGCGACGATAGTTCTGTCTGTCGCCACTCCCACCTCCGATCCTGCTTTCATTGTTAGTTGCTCTCGATGCATGTTGGTTGCTACTTTTATGATTACCATTCGTAGAGTAACCATTGCCTTTTGATCTAAAATTATTATTATTATGTGTGCTTTTCTCAACGTGATTGTGATTTCGCGTGTGACTATTAGCTGTGAACCTCAAACGATGTGCTTCCATGTATCCTTCAGAACAAGTTATTATCTCTTCTGGTGCTTTCTTCTTCGACTCCCTTAAATAGGTTGCGAGTTCTTTTGGAACCGTATTCAAATACTTATCCACCGAGAAAAATTCGATAATATCATCAGGTGTCAGTGTTACATTCGCTGCTGTTAACCACTTTTTAAGAGCTTCAATAATTCTCTGTAAATAAACTCTAGGATTATCATCTTCCGTAGGAGTTATAGCTTTATACTTTGTACAGTACCCACTTTCCGTGAGCCCATATCTCTCCAATAAAGCACTTTTCAGACTTTCATAGCTCTTTAATTCTTCAACAGTCATCTTATTATAGACACTGACAGCTTTGCTTGTTAGGAAACCTCCTAAAATTGTCGCTCGCTTTTCCATAGGGATATCGTTTGCTTCTGCTTGCTTCTCAAACATTAACAGATATTCTTCAATATCGGTTTTCTTTTCGTCGAAGAAAGGAAGCTTCAACTTCGGATACTTATTAGCATGGGAAGCATTATGGCTGCTCTGAGCATTCTGTGATGCTATCACTGCGTCATGTTGCCGCTGTTTTTCTTCAGCATCAAGCTTCATCTGAAGCATTCTTTCTTCCGCCTCTCTTGCATCTTTCTCTGCCTCTAATTTAGCCTTTTCTCTTCGCTCCTCTGCTTCGAGTTTGGCTTTCTCTACTCCAGCTTCAACCTTAGCTTTCTCCCTTTCATCTTCAAGCGCTAACCTTTTCTCTTCTAAAGCTAACTTTTCTCTCTCCAAATCAGCAGCTACTTTATCTTTTAGTGCGGCAGCGATTTCCTTACCCGAAAGACCAGCGGATTTGCACCACTCCATAAACTCAGCGTTAGATGTAGCCATAGTTATATTTGTTGTATACAAAACAAATTACAAAATATATTGTTCACTAACAGAGTCACTTTCAACGCACGAATCACAATCCCGTTTTCTACCAAAATTTCGAAATTTAGCTTTCACTGATAGCTCTATGAAAACAAATTTCTAACCACAAAATTACAAATGTATATATATATATATATATATATATATATATATATATATATATATATATATATATATATATACTATACTATAAATATATATATATATATATATATATATATATATACCACAATTTGCAATAAAATTTGACAAAATCTTACGGGGAACTAGTGTTTTACCTATAGAACTCAAACAGAGGAGAATTGTGAATTCTGGGAAACCACTATTTCGCTCCGCTTAATTTTGCAAACTTTAACGCCTATCTAAACAATATTAATAAATATATATATATATTTATATATATATATATATTTATAAGAGCATAATATATAAATTACCAAAATTATTCCAGTGTTTCACTATTTCCAAACGATAAATATTGGTGCAATAACAGTTTGTTATCCCCACCAATACGCAAAGAAAATCAAATACTTTTAACTTCAACAAAGCAAATAGTCTAACCGACTATATTGACAGTTAAAAAAAAACACAATATCATATATCAACAACTGAGATATAAGTTACAACACTTGAACACTAGTTCTGGCACAGGTTTTAACAAACGACTGTACTAACTTGAGCTTAAATATTCAATAAAATAGCAAAAATAACTTTACTACAAGCACTTCACTGATAAGAAGTAATGACTGAAAAGTTATAATATAAGATCCCGAGACAGGTATACCCAAATTTATTAATGTAGGGTGATTGGTTAAAAAGATATTAAATTATCTGTCATAACTTACTCTTCGAACTGATGAACAAATCCTTTGGCCAGGCCCCCGTGACAATCCAATCAACTAACACCTTATTAGATTCCCAAACCTGTATTGTAACAGTATCCAAGCCTCTTGTTAAGTGAGCTATCGGCCTGTGCAATATTGCAGTGCAACTCAATACTTACAACTCACCAACTTATCCTTTAGAGACCCTTCAAGTGGAACAACGGTTTGACCGAGTTCTTTTATCTTATGTGAAAACAGTTCAGTCAATACTTTTCTTATCAGAGAATGAACCCTTTTTGTGATCAATCTTTCAATCACGAAAACCACGTCTTTAAGACTTAAAGCAATAGCTAATTGAATTATTGAATAAATGAAAAGTAAAACACGTTTGGAAATACTCAAGAAAACCACTGGGATAATTTTAGAAATATTTTTAATAAAAAATAAATAAATAAAGATGTACTGGTCTTACAAACTAGATTTTATAAGTCCATGAACATGTATCCGAATGTCCGTGGGTATTCGCATACATGCGCACTGCACATATAGAATCTTCAGTACTATATATCAGTTATATTTATATATAT
>JABUQX010056910.1:17500-22500 GCA_015478945.1 Trachelipus rathkii | reverse complement strand
GATAAGGAAACGTTGCTGTAAGGAATAAATGGAATCAAATTGATTAGTTTAATACTAATAGCGGAGTGATGCAGGGATGTGTTATGTCTCCTTGGTTATTCAATTTGTTATGGAATCGGGTTATAAAAGAATTAGAGGTAGGGGGCAGGGTATGGGTGTTAGAATGATGGAGAATGAGAGAGGCTGGAGGGTGCCAGAACTACCTATTATATGCGAATGAATTGGTTTTGTGTGGCAAATATTGAAGAGTTTTAAGAAGACTTGCGTATAGAGGATTTGCCATGAGTGTGTAAGGAGGAGTTTGAAAGTAATCGTAGATAGGTAAGGTTATGGTTGTGAGTGAGGGACAGTCCTCGGTGTCTGAAGTTATGTTAGATGGTGAGAAAGCTGGAACAAGTTGTCTGAGTTTCTATACATATAGGTAATCTTTGATGAAGGGAAAACGGATGATGGCAGAACTGTAGTAGAAAAAGTGTGAATGGCAGGAAGGTGGCTGGAGCAATTCAATCGTGTTGTTGGATGGAAAGGGACTAAGTTTTGAGTACGCTAGGGTCTTACATGAGGGTATGTTGTTACCTGTGTTAAAGTATAGTAATGAGGACTATGGTCTGAAATAAGAGGTGATAGATGTAAAGTGCAATGTGTTCAGATGGACAATCTTAGCGAATGTGTTTAGGCGTGAGATGAGAATGATAAAATGAGAAATTTGACATATTAGAGAGTTGTGGGGTGAAAGAAGGGGTAAATGAGAGAATAAATGATATTACATTGAGATGGATTGGTCATGGGGAAAGGATAGGATATAGTCGTTGTTTCTAAGCAGATGTTGATGGTGAGGTGTTGCTGGGAATCGATCGGCTGGGAGACGAAAGAAAAAAGTGATTGAGGTCAGTAAAGGAAATGCCTGGAGGAGAGAATGTGAGTTTGGAAGACGCGAGAAGAAAGGTGCAAAATAAGAATGAATTTCGGGGTTTTGTGAGGGGGTATGGTGTGGCCACCTGTGTCTTGACTTTGCAATAACTTCACCAAACCATATGTGGGGAAACTTTATCAAAAGCTTTGCTTAAGTCTAAATTTGTATATTTAGACTTTAGAAAGCTTTTGATAAGGTTTCCCCACATACGGCTGATGAAGAAGTTATTGCAATTGTGGTAAAGGAGGAGTGGTACATGGTTGGATTAAAAAGTGGGTTGTGGATAGAAAACAGTGTGTATTTATTTAAATGGCAATTATTTCATCATGGAAAATAGTGACGAGTGGTGTCCCACAGGGGTTCAGTGCTGGGAGTAACTATGTTCATCCATATACTATATAATGATTTTAGACCAAGATTTAAATTAAGGTTTCTAAGTTTTGCAGATGGTACCAAAGTGGCTACCTCAGTAGGGAATAGTGGGAAGGATGTATAAATATTCAAAATGATCTTTGATAAACTTCTTGTGTGGGATAAATGGCAAATGAATTAATGAATTAAGTTTCTTAATCTAGGTTCCTCAAATAAAAGTTTTAACAACGATTATGAATTGGGAATTGGCTCGAGTTCTGTGGACAAGAAAAAGATTTAGGTTGATTATAAGCAGTAATTTGAAAGTAGCTAATCAGTGTTTGGAAAACAAGGAATAAAGCTAATAAGATGCTGAGCATAATAAATTGCAATGTTGTTTACAAGAGCAAGGAAGTTATAAGAAAACTGTATAATAGCTATGTTAGGCCAGTATTAGAGTATTGTGCACAAGTTTGGGTCATTTATTTAAAGACTTGATATGCTAGAGAGAGAGCGCAATGTAGAGACACAAGAGTGATTTCTGGGTTTGAGGGTTAAGAGCTATGAGGAGGCTGAAGGAGTTAGGAAATGTTTTCTGTAGAAAGGAAATTTCTCAGAGGGGATATGATACAAGTCTACAAAATATTTGCCTCAATTGATAATGGAGACCAATAAATTTTTCATAGTAGAGCATGGACGGGAGACCAGGGGCATAGTAAGAAAATTAAGAAGAAAGCATGCCATCTTGATGTAAGAAAGCATTCATTAAGCAATAGGGTTGCTAAATTTTGGAATTGTTTTCACAGGAGGTTATTGAATATGACTCGAGTGAAACATTTAAGAAAGGATTAGGGATTGGTAAGATGGATGTTTGGGATATCATGATAGATATATTTTAATTAAGCCCAAATTAGCAGGTTTTAGTTACAGTAGTTTTTAAGGTTAAACTGCAGGTTACTATAAAGTTATTAAAGCTGTAGTGTGGTTGGCGTGTACCTTTAGCTATAGTTTTTTTTTCTTTTAGGTTGTAGACTTTGTGTATTTACTTATGTAAGCTATTTAACAAGCCTCTATGATGCTTTTGTGGTTTTGCATGAGCATGTTTTAGACTTTGTGTATACTATGTAAGTTTATTGACAAGCCTAGGGTGCTTTGTGGGATTTGCATGAACATGTTTTTTATATTGATTCTGTTGGCTTGACTGGGAGTCTTGATAGGCCCATTGTGGCTTCTTACTGTCTTTTATTTCTAATGTTTCTAATGTTTGACGAGATGCCATTGTAAGGGTCTGTTGCGATCCCGTGAAGCTCTAGGGTGGATTTTCTGACTGTAACTAGTTCTCACCAAAAGGTATAAAGGGGACGGTAAAACCTGTTACTTAATTTTTGTGACTTTTTCTTTCTACTACTTTTCTGCTTCCGGTGCATGTTGGCACTTTACCCCCATTCTTGGGGAGAGAAGGTGGGTGGAGATGATGATATATAAATACAAATACAATACATAAATACAAATGCGAAAAATTAAATAACTATATTTTGAATGTTTTTTTTTTCAAATACTGTCAATAATTCATCCTTTACTGATAATTTTATAAATGCCCAGTTTTTGGGCAGGCATTTATGAAATGGGCAAATGCCTGGACAAATGCCTATTTTACAAATGCCTGCCCACTGGGCATTTGCCCAGCGTACATCACTATATATATATATATAATTAGTATGTACCAATTTATCTTGATTCATAATAAACTTTATCAACAAACACTCAGAATTATTTCTGTTTGTTCTTTCTTTTTCTCACAGCAAGAATAATAATAATAATAATAATAATAATAATAATAATAATAATAATAATAATAATAATAATAATAATAATAATAATAATAATAATAATAATAATAATAATAATAATTAATAATAATTATTATTATTATTATTATTATTATTATTATTATTATTATTATTATTATTATTATTATTATTATTATTATTATTATTATTATTATTATTATTATTATTAATAACAGTAGTGGTGGTAGTAGTAGTGGTAGTGGTATTCCGTTATCCACGGCTATTACTAATAACAAACATAGCAATTGCTATTATTATAATTTTTTTTATATAATTACCATCAGATGTACCATCAATAACAAAGTTTTTTACAGATTTTTTTCTGATATATATAGATTGAAGATAAAAAACTGAGGATCATGTGGGAAAATTAGTCTTCATATAATTGAGTAATTATAAATAAATTATTTAATGGAATAGATTATAGAGTAAAAAATCTTGAACTTAAATTATTATTTTTTTTTTTAAATCTTTGAAATTTAAAGATAATGAGAAGGTAATAACAGTGAATGTGATGTTTTCCTGCTATATATATATATATTAATATATAATATATATATATAGGTATATATTATATATATATATAGTAAATATATATATATATATATATATATATATATATATATATATATATATATATATATATAAAGTTGAATCTAACGAAGAAATTATTTTCTGATAGCGAGGAGAGATTTCTTCAAGAGGGCGACAGGCCTAGCAACCCGGCCCTTCATATTTTGTTTGAAGTAACTCAAGAACTGGCCTCTGGTATCGGATGTACTGACTGACAAGCTCATTTTGGTTTGGAAAGCATAAGAAGGAAAGAAGAGTTTAAAGTCAAGATAATATCAATTCAGAGGCCACAGGCCTAGCAATTCGGCCCTTCATTTCCTGCATGAAATAACTTAAGAACTGGTCTCTGGTATCGGATGTACTGACAAGCTCATTCTGGTTTGGAAAGCACAAGAAGGAAAGAAGAGTTTAAAGTCAAGATGATATCAATTAGAGCTCGTTCCACTGACAGGGTGAACACCCTTCCTGGGAGATTATTTTGAAATAACTCAAGAACTAGCCTTTGGTATCAGATGTACTGACAAGCTCATTCTTCTAGTTTGGAAGGCACAATAAGGAAAGGGGAGTTTAAAGTCAAGATGGATATTCAGAAGCTCGTTCTACTGACAGGGTTGATGCACCCTTCCTGGAGAAGATGAAAGATATATATTATATATATATATAATTATATTATTATATATATATATATAATTATATATATATAATAATAATATATATATATATACTATAGTATAATATCTTATATATTATGTATATATATATATTATATATATATATGTTTTCTATATATGAGAGATAAATAATATATATATATATATATATATATATATATATATATATATATATATATATATATATATATATATATATATATATATATATATATATATATATACGGTATATATAAAAGAGTATAAACTTAACCAGCATTTACAAAGAAAGTGATTGAGGACAAACAAATAGTAGTAGATAATAAGAATATTCTTGAAAGTTGATTTTGCGTGAATCTTATATTTCCTTAAGCTGCTTGTACATAATGCTCAATCTCACAAATTTCTAACCAATGCTTATTTCAATGGTTTAAGACATGCAAAGAAATCTTGGTCTTGGTATTATGAATAGAGACATATAGTGATTGGTATTTCAGTATCTAAATCCAATCACCCAAATATTAAAATTTCCGGGGTTCTTCGGTAGCTCAGAAAACCCTTGACGACCCACCAGTTGGGGAGCAAGGGCTTGGAATACCCGTCTCTCCTCTGTTTTCTGCACATCTTTTAACTTAACCATTAGCAGACAATGTGTATTGGACA
>JABUQX010056910.1:0-12500 GCA_015478945.1 Trachelipus rathkii | reverse complement strand
TTGATTGAGAAGTCATTCAAACGGAAAGAAGTAAAGAAAATGGTGACGTTACCGGTAAAAGAGGACATAAAAGACAAAGTGATAAATAAAAGATCATCAAGATAATGAAAAACTATGAGGATGGAATAGATCCCTGAGGTACAACACATTTGAATCTTTTAAAGGGTCAACGATGAACGTCTACAAGATCAACTATAGAGCCATCATAAAGGGAATAAGACAGAAGATCGCAGAGAGAATATCGTAAGATGAAAATTTATAAATCAAAGCTTTATAACAGACTCAATGAAAAGGACCAAAAAAATATTCCCAAAAAACAGAGGATCAAGAATCGAAGAAGGAAATATCACCAATCGAGCATTCCTTATGAAAGAGATACTGGCGATTTGAGATAAGTATTAAAAAAATTGAGATGTTTTCCAAATCTTTCTCTTAATTAAGGATATATTCGAAATTTTTGAAAGAACAATGTTTAAATCACTAAGGCAATATTTAAAAGGTTGGAGGGGGTTCCCATTTTACGGAACAGGGTCGAATGAAGGCATGTTCCGGCTGGAACGAAATGTCGAAGATGATAGGAATGGAAAACACGAATATTATATATATAATATATATATAATTATATATATATATATATATATATATATAAATTTAACAATCCTTCTATATATAATATATATAATATTTATAAATATATAATAATATATATATATATATATATATAATATATATATATATATATTATAATAATATATATATTATATATATATTATATTGTAACAAGTCTGACCAGTTCCGTAATCATCAAACATATTATTCATACCCAAATATTTATTTAGTGATGAAGCTATAAATAAGGCACATGCCCAGATTTATATTTACATACCTTCCCTTCCCAAGGTAATCGAACCTCTTTCCGGGCTTTCTCATCACTTATCCCCCATCCCCCCCAATTCGAAATTTTATTCCCTCCTCCTCCCTAACTTAGGTCTCGTTCCAATAATAATTATTGTTGTGTCTCATATTATTTTATGAATGCATGGAAGATGGGGTACGGGGTTCCCCCTCTGGGGAGGAACTTTGTCCCCCTTCTTCCTATGTCGACTCCTCAATTGGATTCAAAATATATTAATAAAGAATTTATTTATTCTTATTTTGTTTACTTTTTAGTTTTTCTTTTGTCTAAGCTACTTGTTGCAAAATACAAGAAAATGGCAAGTGAACAATTTTGTTTTCCAAAGTTGGAAATTTAATTCCAGTAAAATCCAAATTAGTCGCGGCCATTTTGGAAAATAAATAAGCATCTTCCTTTTATGCAAATTTAATGAAAGAAGTTATGTAAATATTTTGTTGCTCATTCATTATTAATGCATGACGAATAAGGTCTCATCAGATACGTCAGTCACACACACACACACGCTAACACACACACACACACATATATATATATATATATATATATAGTATTATATATATAATATATATATATTAATATATATATATATATATATATATATATACTATATAATATATAATATATATATATATATATACATATAAATATAATATAATATATATATATATATATATATATAAATATATATATATATTAAATAGTATATATATATATAATATATAATATATAATATATATAATATATATATACATATATATATATATATATATATATATATATATATATATATATATATATAGTGGAGTTTGGATATATCAACATCCTAGGATCATGTTGGGGAATCAGGGCGACAGGCAATTTCACTGCTTGAAGCAACTCTAGGACTAGCACTAGAAACCAAGCAGCTAATAAACACGTTCTTCTGGATAGCTCTAGTAGAAAGAGCTTGGAGGCCACATAGAAAAAGATGCCAGTCCCACTGAAAAGGTGAAACCCCTACTTAGGAATGAAAAACTTAAAGACTAACATTTGAAACCAATACACCGAGAAGCATAATCTTGAGAACTCCAGAAAAAAAGAGAATAGAGACCAGATCATTCTCAAGATCTGGTCTCTGATCAGCCGGGTTTTTCTTTAAAGGCCAAGTTGAGTGCATAACTCAGAAATATAAATTCAGAAATTAAAAATTTTCTCTTAATTATTTTTACTATTCTGTCAATTTTAATGGAATTTTTGGAGTAGATATATTATAGTGAATTATTAAACTTATACTTGAAACATTTTTCTGTGCACCTAGCAATTTGACATCTGGTGAGTAGTATATATTGTGAGATCGGCATCAGACGAATATTCGGCAGTAGACGAATGTTTTTATTTTTTTTACCTTTTGGTGACTTTTAGTGTTTTATGCGTTATTGACGCTTGGCTTGATGCGTCAAATTATGTGTTTCCAAGGTCGGACAACCCATTTCCAAGGTCCGCGACGCGTTTTCAAGTCCAGGAAGTTGCTAAATCTGGAAATCTCGTCATATTTTTGGTGCTCTTTTAGCACTTTTGACGCTTTTCTCCACAGGGCACGATCGACCAAGTCATGCCAGCAGTTGACTTGGTTAATGCCCTCAACTCCGAGGGATACTAAAATTAAATTTCACGAGTTCATTATTTAACAATGTTCCTAAAGGAATTCCTCTTTTCCCTACGAGAAGCCCAATTTGGGGGTCACCCCCACGAAGGAAGTGTGAATCCCATTTGGTCACCCCCGAAGGTGAGTATTAGCTGGAATTAACCTTCCTTCGGAGGGGTGACCCCAAATGGGATTCGCATTCCCTTCGTCGGAGTGACCCCCAAATGAGATTTCTCGTAGGGAAAAGAAACTTTGTTAAATAATGAACTTATGAAAATTTAATTTTAGTATCCTTAGTAGGATGAGTGAAGGAGAAGAAGACATTAGGGTAGCACAGTTGGGTTATTAAGTTCGCTTAATCATAGTATTATTAGGTAGGATAGTTTGTTAAGGTGTGCAAGATATCTTTGAAGGAAATGATCTAAGTTAGCATGAGCACGGAACTTTGCTCAGTGTAGATATTTTTAACAGGCAAAGGGTTGAAAATTTTGCTGAAATTAAAAAAAATTACTTTAAAATAACTTTTCGTCCAATTATTTTGAAATTTTCAGAGTAGGTATAGTTGGATGAGTTACACAGCTTTATCTAAGACATTTTTTTTTATAAACCCAACCATTTGTCTTCTGGACACGTCATTGTACCAAATTATGCAAACTGGGTATAGCGTGCCGAACTTTAATGGTTGGGTATATGGAAAAATTCTCTAAATAAAAGTTTAACTCGGTCATTTCGATCAACTATGAAAATTTCATACAATAAAACTATTAAAGCAAATTTTTAATTTTTGGATAACGGTCATAAATCTAAATCTTCTATTTAGTATACATCTAAATGTTGTAGATTTTGTTTTCTTTCTCATTTTTAAATAGTCACTCAGAATTAGCCGTTCAATTTGGGTTGGGACCAACTGTCAAGCTGCCAGGTATACAGAAAAATGCTCTAGATCATGTTTTATAACTCTCTCTATAATATCTACTCCAAAAATTTCATGAAATTCTGATGAGTTGTGAAATTTTAGAGAACATTTTTAATTTTACCAATTTTTTTAGTTTAATATAAAATATTTTTAAAAGTAAGATAGCATTTTATAGAAAAAGAGGATGAAACTTATTTTCAGAATGTTACTGAGTATTGTACTTACAAGGAAAATATTACATAAATCTTGTAGTTTATTGCTTTCACAAGTAGTAGATTGAAATGGAAACTGATTATTCATTTCTGATGGATATTATAGATTAAAATGTATAAATTTTGGTTTCAAATGTTTTGCAATTTGAAAGGCATTTACAGATTATATGACGAGGAAACCTCTTCGTCTTTATAATTAAATTATTCTTCATTTTCTTGATTGACAACTTCCTCGATTGATAAATTCTGACCTTTTATGATCTATCAATTTTTATAAGAATAATTTAGCAGTTAGTAGCTGCCTGATATTTATTTTTGTTATTTCTACTTTCCATAAAGTGTTGAAAAGTATTCGGTCAAGTTACATCAAGAAATATTCATTGTGCCTATCATTGGACATATTGACAGTAACAGAAGCCTTCGTATAGAATACATAGGAATGTAATCTCTTCAAGCAGTCTTCATAGAATTTGCCTTTCTTCATTTTCATTGAGATTTTATTATTAGTGTTGGATTTTCTCAGGACTTTTTTAATATTTACTGAAAGACTTTATTGACATCAGTAGTAGGGCCCGGATTTTGCACGTAAATGACCTTGACCACCTAACCTGACCTTGACCTTTTTGGTCTTGACCTTGACTGACCGCGACTTTTTTTGACCTTTTCTGACGCGCGACTTTTTTTGAGTGCGAATTTTTTTAAACACTGACTTCGACCTTGTTTTGACCTTAAACATTAATTTGGAATTATAACTTTATTTTCCGACCAAGCCCTTTGGCCTCCCTGTCAATTTTCGCCCACGGCATTTTTTGAGCACCCTTAATTGTTTGGCAACCACAATTTTTTCGGCAACCCTGATTTTTGGCAACCCTTCGAAGAAGGGTTGCGCCAAACGGTTGCGTAAGCAACCGTTGTACGTATTGCCGCCCCTATTTTACGCCCCCCTAATTTTTCGACCACTGGTTCACTTCCCACGGGATTTTTTGGCAACCTAATTTTTTTTTGGCACCCCAATTTTTCGGCAACCCTGAATTTTTGGCAACCTTCGAAGAAGGTTGCGCCGAAACGGTTGCGTAAGGCCAACCGTTGTACGTATGCCCCCCTTCTATTTTACGCCCCCCTAATTTTCCCCTGGGTCAATTTTTGCCCACGGTAATTTTTGACTTCATTTAGGGGCTTAGCCCTATTTTTTTGATGTCTTAACCTTTTTTGTCTTTCCCTATGGCTCCAAAGTTTGACAGATATACCATGGGTAAATTTTGACCCACGTTAATTTTTGTCCTTCATGGGTCAATTTTTGACCCACGGTATTTTATTGTCCTTCCTTTAGGGGCTTAGCATTTTTTTGATGTCTTAACCTTGTTTGACCATCATATTTCGGCTGACCTTGCCACATACCATGGGTCATTTTTGGCCCACTGTATTTTTTTACCAACTCGTGGCCCACCCGTCAATATTTTCGTTCCTAAACTTGGAAACGCAATGTATGGATCTATCCTAATGAAACCTACACACACACACACACCACACACACACACACACACACACACACACACACCTTACACTTATACACACACACCAACACCACACACAACTTACACTTAATACACCAACACTTATACAACACATTACTATGACAACTTAAACATTACAATGCCAACCCTTTGGTCGTCCATGGGTTATTTTGGCCCACGGAAATTTTTTGTCCTTCCTTTAGGGACTTAGCCCTTTTTTTGAATGTCTTAACCTTGTTTGACATGATTTTCAGCCTTGACCTGCGATCATGGTAATTTTGACACGCTAACTTGAATGGCTTTGATGTTCCAATCACCGTAAGAAGTACTTAGGGAAGTTTCTATTAGTGTTTCTATGAGTATTAGATGAGTGCCAGGTGAGTGCCAGGTGAGTGCCCAGTGAGTGCCACAATGGATGCCAAGTGAGTGCCAATGAAGGCCAATGAGTGCCACATAGTGCAAGTGAGTGCCACATAGTGCCACTGAGTGCCACTTTTTTTCAAAGCCTTTTCTAGCCTCCCATGAGGCTAGAATAGCCCTAATATGGTGTCTACCCCTAGGTTATAAGGTATGAGGAACCGAATGTGTACATTACAATCTGCTAGAGTTTCTACTACGAGTTAGTATTTTTATATAACCCTTATAGCATGACAGAATATATATCGTAAAGAGTTACAAAGTTGAGCCAAGTGACGCAAACGTTTTCAGAGTCCCGCGCCGAGGTCCAGCCCCGTGCGAAACCGCCGCGTGCCTTAGGCGCAATATTACCGCCGCGCGTGCGCCCGCAGGCGCAAATATTTCCGCGTACCGCCGCCGCGTGCGCCCGCAGCGCCATATCCCCGCGTGCCCGCGTCGCGTGCGTCCGCAGACGCAAAAATCCCGCGTGAACGAAAAATATGATGTCAATGTAAACTATTTAAAGAATTTCGTTCAAAATATACTATGAGTCATTCATTTTACATCACAATTGTAGAAATTTTTATTAAAAAAACATATACTTTAACACAACTTAAAGCAGTAAATCAGTAAATCAATAGGGTGTTACCTAGCAACCAAAGGGATTATAATGCTTTTGTTTTACTGCTTTTACTGCTTAACTCTCTGCTTTACTGCTTAACTCTCTGCTTTACTGCTTAAACTCTCTGCTTTACTGCTTTCACTCATATAACATTACATACCTTAAAGAGTAAATCAGTAAATCAATAGAGGTGTTACCTAACACCTGGGGATTAGTATGCTTTTGTTTTACTGCTTTACTGCTTTAACTTTCTGTTTACTGCTTTACTTTCTGCTTTACTGTGCTTTAACTTTCTGCTTTACTGCTTTGAACTTTCTGCTTTACTGCTTTAATAAACTTCTGCTTTACTGCTTTAACTTTTCTGCTTTACTGTTTTTAACTCATAATTTATTAACATTATGTTTTTCCTTTTATATTTTTTTTTTTTTGTTTTATTATTTTTATTTATTATTTCTATTTTTATTTTTGTTTTAATTTGTCATGTAAGAATAAAACACACAGAGTTCTGTTATATAAACATTTTATTTTAATACAATTTTGCGAAATTTTCTTAAAAAATGTAACTTAACTTGCTTTACAGCTTTATTAATCTCATTATTCATTATTCATTAACTCATTATTTGGAGAAATTTACGTTCCGAAGTCCGCCTACATGTCTGTAGCTGGGCCGACAGGCTGTGGTAAACCTTTCTATTATTAAATATATTTATAGGAAATGGAGATTTTTGAACAAGCACTGTAAAATAATATGGTGTTATAATGTTATCAGGACAAATTTAAAGAATATAAAGAGTATTCAATTTCACGAAGGCATATACGATATATAGGCGCTGACATATACATGGCACAAAAATTAATTGTGTTAGATGATTTACTGCAAATTGAATTTTGGAAATAGCAGAAGCGTTCACAGTTTTTTCTCACCATCTTAAATATCTCGGTGTTTTTTCATAACACAGAATATTTTTCATCAAGCAAGATATGCGAAGTGTTTCGTAACACACAGTATTTTACTGTTGTTTTTGCAAGAAAGCAATTATCGTATTGGAACTCAATGTTTCCCCTTAAAGGAAAGAGTTTCTTAACAGTATATAAAGAGGTTTACTCGATTCCCACCATCGGTTATTTCGATGTGTGGAACTTCATTCCAAAACACGCACAGAGTGCTGCTCCTACCAACAATTCTGCCCTATGAGATAGAAACTGTATACATACTGAATAATGAGTTGCCCTAGTTGCAAAGTATTTACTTTATAAAAAATTTTAAAATTGAAAACCATCTGAAAAACGTAAACTAATTAGTGAGGATGAAAAATTCTATCCAGTGTGTATGTGAAGTTGGTTTAAATCTTATAAAAGGAATGTTCCTTTAAACAGATCCAGAAGGAAAAGCTACGTCGTTATAGAAACATATTAGAAAACTCTCCCTCAACATTAAAAATTTGAAAAATAAAAGAAGTTAACTACGAGAGGAGAGCGTATTCCTGCCATTGTCTCTTTTTCGTTAAGCTCCCCTGATAACTAAGCTGGTTGTCGCCATAATGAAGAAGGTTGCTGCACTTCCATATAATGAGTATGAGAAAATGAAGTATATAATACAGGCATCTGTACAGAATCCAGTTCCTCGTATTTCATCTTCACAACTCAATATGGCCAGTTTATTGCCGGCACACTGTGCAAAAATCCCACATCCAGTTTCAATCATTCACAGCCCCCCATACACGCAAATATTACAGGCCACACAACGCATTACAACCTCTTTCACATAATCAACAGTTGCAACAACAGAATCCTTATATTGTGAACGAAATCATTATCTTTCACAGCCTCTACGCTCCTAGCTTATAATGACTAACGTTGACAGATACCAAATATAGAAAGAAGTGTAACAGGAATATTAACTTCAGACTTAACTCCAATGAAAACGCCTCTTTATACAGATCCCATACAAAATTGATAGATCTTAAAAGATTTGCATCTACATCCATCCCTACGTATTCCGCTAACCGATAATGTAAATATTCCTAATGAAGTAAAATTTGAAGTGAAAAATGAAGATAAATTTAAAATATCCTAGAGGAGCAGCTCCTTATTAGAGTGCGTAATTCAGGAATAGCTTTATATAATATTTTAAAAGACCATTTAACTTTGAAAATGAAGCAGGCCAGATCGTAATTGATGATGAAATAGTTAAAGATCAATAAATATGGACTTGATAGCTGATCTCTCACGTACTGGAAGAAAGGCCCTGTAAAAGGATGGATGATATCAAACAAGAACTTCAGAACTATTAATTTCTCCCGAAGTTTAATCTTAAATACAACGCGATTAGCAGACTGAGAATTCCCGTTACGCCAAGACCTGATTTAACGTCCATCAGGCCACTTCTTACGCATGCAGATAAATTTAAACGTGGTTTACCAGAGACGAACAAGAAAACACCTTAAAGATAGGCTCGTTGGATTAAATCGTATTATGCATTTCCATATCATATACTAATATATATCTTATTATATATAATATATTATATATATATATATAATATATATATTATATATATATATAAAAATTAATATTAAAATTATTATATATATATATATATATATATATAATATATTTATTTTAGCTGTAATAATAAGTATACATAAATTTATTCTTAAACACAATTTCTTTCTTTATCCCTTGTGACCTAATATAACATTTTTGACAAAATTATATATATATATATATAATATATATATATTATATAATATTACTATATATATATAATATATATAATATATATATAATATATAAACGTTACACGTCTGTCAGTAGACAACATGGAGGCGGAGGAGGTAGTTGATAAGTATTAATTCAATCTGAGGGAGCCAAATAGTTTTTGGGGGTTTCACTAGGTTTGCTTTAAGGTATTCTAATATTGAGAAAAAAGAGTTAAAAAAATATTTAGAGGGTGAAAAGGCATTTACTCTACATAAACCTGTAAGAAAAAAATTTCCTACACGGAAAACCATATCTCCCCAGCTCGATAGCATATGGCAGTTAGATTTATCGGAAAATGATTAAATACGCTCTTATAATGACGGTTTTCAATATATATTTTTTACAATTGACGTATCTCTAGATACTTGTGGTTGAAGGCCATAAAAATTAAAGACACGCTACAGTCGCGATGCTGTAACTTGAAATTATAGAGGCGAACGGAGACACTAAAATGCATTCTGTGAACAGATTCAGGAATGGAATTCAGGGGGCGAGAGTTTCAGGCTGCTCTGGGAGAATGGTATAAGCTATTACAATATTCATTTTCGTCGTAACACAAGCGCAATGTTGACAGAGTCCACGCCACTATTAAGACAGCTGCATAGGTTATTTTACTAAAATGAATCTTTTAATATATTGATATACTGGACGATCTGGCTTATTCCTTATAAAGGTCTTACATAGAACTATAAAGTCACCTCCTTTAGAAATGTCAAAACTAGAGGACGTATGGCGTATATGGGTGAAAGAAACAAAATAAAAGATAACTTCTCCATAATAACAAATAAAACTTATTTTATGAATTTCTCGAACACGAGGAAAGGTTTAGAAAGAGGAAATGAATCCGGTTGGACTACGGAAATTTTTAAAGTCCACAATCGACCATTCAGTCGTGATTGTTTAAAGTTATATTATCTGGAAGATTTAAATGGAAAAAAATGAAAAGGCGGATTTATAAACAGGAAATACAAAAAGTAAGGTCCAACCTGTAACTCATGAATATAAAATTGAAAAAATATTAGCTACGAGAGTAAAGGAAAAAATAAGCAGTTACTTGTGAAATGAGGGGATATCCTGCCAAGTATTAATTACTTCAATATAAAAGCCAGTGAAGTTAAGAATCATTAATCCAGTTTGTCATTATCATCATGCGAGAGTGTAACATTTTTATTTAACTCTACCATCTTCAGCCTCCCTTGATTTACATCCTGATAAATAACTCTCGATTTTACAACTGTGCTAATGGATCCTATACAGCTTGAAAGAGAGGCATACGAAGTAGGATTATGTGAAATGATATTAAATACGGACATAGAAACTTTACCTCACAATCTTCTGGATGGAGGTGTTCAGAAGTGTAGAATGTGTTGAAACTATATTACAAGTGGAAGGTACTCGTTTTCTGAAAAGGACTACAATTGGCAAAAAGGTGAATACGGCCACATTTGCTACAAAAGAATACTTCTTTGAAGATTTTACTTTGCGGAGGTCATATTTTAAATTCGGTGCCTGCTATTTTAGTCATTTAAACGTTCTCTTTTATATGAGTATTATGTGTAAGGATCTTGGTATACCAAATGAAATGCGTACCTTGAAGATAAGTAATAATATCTTTAAGTTCAAAAGGTAAATGTAAACCTACGAGACCGGACATGTTTTTCTGGAACGGATCACCATCGGCAGCGTTGACCTAGCTAGAGGGGTAGTCTACAGAAGTTGGATATACTTCATGATATCCCTACTTTGTATATGGATGAAGGGATGAAAGAATTAGAGGTAAGAGTGGTAAGGGAAGATTTTAGAATAATGGAAAATGAAGAAGAGTGCTGGGCGCTCTGGCTTATATTTTTACACACATATATATAGTTGAACATCAATATGTATGGAACACTAAAGCTTCTTTATTAAGAGTGGTGCATTTTCCTTAATAGTAGAGTTACAAATTTTCCTAATGTGCACTAGTTACCTCTGAATCGATCACAATTTTGATCTGTACGAGTGTATATGAAGGATGTTGAAGGGAATGATTACCCATTCACTTCAGGGACATTGTTATTGCAAAGTTCATATTAGAAAGAAACAGATGCAGTAATTACAGCATAATGGAGTATATAAGAGGTGTAGTCAGATATATTTTTCATTCATTAGCATACAATATGCAACAAGATAGTAAGAAGATACTCCTGTAATAATGGACGAAGAAAGGGTTTTTCAGGGGAACAAAAATGCAGATGGGGTATGGCCTTGGTGGATTTCTTTGCCCAGCTATGGAGAAGTGCAAGGCTTCTACTCAGGAGAGGTGGGAATATATAGGTAAAAAGCTATAAGAACAGTTTGCATACTAATAAGATATTGGCTGCAGGAATAATCCGTTACAGCATAAAAAGACGTATAGCGATGTTCAGATGAGATGTTGGATATGTTAAGCGTAAAATAATACGTAAAATGTCAGGACAGGTCAAGGGATCAAGAAGATTGTCATATAGAAAAAGACTAAGCGAAAACAAGCCTTTAGAAAATGTAATTGATGTATTATGCTATATTAATTTACTAATGAATAAACTTTTAATACGATGTGTGTAATAAGTAAGGTTTTTCCTGCACATTTCATTAATCGTCCAGAGTTCGCACATGCAAGATGTTACATTTCCTTCATCCTTCTGTCATACATGTAGGTGAATTGGATCTCTTTTCCATGAACCCTACACAGAATAGCGTTAGCGAGTGTATTTCTAACAGTATAATCCTTCATTCAATTACAATACAGATGTTCCTCTAGAGTTCAATATTCCAGGCACTTCTGATCAATACCTAGACCCCTCTAATGTGTTTTTATTTGTAATAACGAAATTGACAAAACCTGATGGTACAGAATCTTCCTACGGTGATGACCATATAGATATACAGAATCAAATTTCTGTATAACAATGTTTCTCCCAGGGTTGAAGTCTATCTTAATGGAACTTCACTAGGTGCATCAGGGGCTAATTATCCTTAAAAAATTTCAAGAAATTTTGTTAAATTATTCAGAGATGGGAAGATTCTTGTGCAATTTTAATGTGGTTTTAACAGTTTCAACCCGATGAAGCTGCACATATAGATAAAGCAGCTAAAGTACTAATTATAACTTAGATTTTTTACGGGTCATCAATGGCATTCTTCTCTCAAAAAGATCATCTCTAACCATCTGTAGATACCTAGAATCATTTATCACGGTCAATCTAAATTTGCTTTAAAGATAAAAAGTAAACCTGCTGTTACAGCTGTATGTCCAGAAACCTGTTTTCACACTGTTGGAGGTTTTCTCTATGTCAGAAAAGTGAAATTTATGACACAGCGTCATTGAAATTGAAAAGTCGCTTTTTGAATACTACAGCAAGTACCTATTAAGAGAGTTGAAACCAAGATATTTAATTTCACTCAAGGGTTTCGAGTATCAATATCCCTAACATTCTGAACGGAAATTTACCACAGAAGTTAATAATAGGGATTGTGAACATGAAGCCTACTCCGGGAATTATAAAAAGTCACCCTATA
>JABUQX010056909.1:50000-52500 GCA_015478945.1 Trachelipus rathkii | reverse complement strand
ATATATATATAATATAATAAATATATATATATATATATATACATATATATATGAACTATATATATACATATATAATATATATTATATATATATTTATATAGATATTTAATATATATATATATAAGTATATAATATATATATAAATATAAATAATATATAAATAATATATATATATAGAAATATAGTATATATATATACATAAATATATATATAATATATAATAATTATATATATTCATACTAACTATACTTATATAACTTTATACTATATTTAATAATATTAATTAAATATATAATATATATATATAATATATAAGGTGATAGACAGGAGGTACGGGGGTTCAAAACACCCGAAATTATAAGCGATCAAAAATTTTTGTATTCCTTAAATCTCCTAATAATCAATAAAATAATTAATAATAATAATAAATAGATAATAAAATAAATAATAATAATAATAAATAATAATAATAATAATAATAATAAAATAATAATGATAATGATAATGTAATCATAATAATAATAATAATAATGAATAATAATATAATAAAAAAATAATAATTAAATTCAATATAATAATAATAATATTTATAATAATAATAATATAAAAATTAATAAATAATAATAATAATATAATAATAATAATCATAATTAATAATAAATTAATGAAAATGAAAAGTAATTATATTAATGGAAATGAGGAGACGTGTTTGTGGTCCGTAACTATTTCTTAGGTCAAGTGGCTGTCCTCATAATTATATATATATATATATATATATATATATATATATATATAATATATATATATATATATATATATATAATATATATATATATATATTATATGATTATAATATATATAATATATTTAGACATGGGACTTAATGGTAAGTCCAAGTTTGCAGGATGAATAGCAATTGGCTACTCCAGTAAGATACTGATGGATTGTATAAAGATTAAAAGATAAGGAGGAGCTGTAATCCGTATGATAGGATGACAGGCTCATTCCTTCTCAACTAAATTTTTCTCCCTCATAATCATGTTCGATCGTGCTTGTTTCTCTGCCATCACGCTAGGAGACAGTGCGATATTCGGGAAGTGGAAAAAATTCTCTTTCTCTATCACTCTCGTAATTTTCATTCAGCTTAGAATCGTTCCGGACTCTTCACGAGCAAAGGGGACTTTCATTCAAACGAAAGTGCGACTAACCTCCTTGGTCTCCTGCCTGACAATACTTTCTGCCTCTGTCAATAACATCTTAGCAACTTCGCTATATCTGCCTCCTCCTCTTATTCAATCTGATGATTTTGTTGCTAATTCTAAAACTGAAAAGGCCCAATCTCTTCGGAATTCTATTCCTTCCTAACTCAACCCTGGACGATTCTGCATCCTCTTTCTACTAATTCTCTCTCAGTGTCCTATTGCCTGCCTGTGATTACCTGTGATCGGTGATACCCCTGAAATCAATGAACGTTAGGAAAGTGAGGGTGGCCCGGATGGCAATCACCCGACTTTGGAAGTGTGCTCCGTCATCCCTGCCCCGTTAATATACCTCTATGTCAATACTAGACGTTTTCCCTCAGTGTTGGCAAGCCGAACATGTCCCAACCTATTCTATAAAAGGAAGCCGCTCTGATCCTCCTAACTATGCCCTATACCTCTCACTTGTATTCTATTCTAAGATCTTTGAAACCCTTCTCAACTCTTACTTCTTAGACCATCTGAAAACCATCCAATCGCCAGTACGGCTTGTTCGAGCGCTCAAGAGGGTTCTACTGGCGATATTACTTTGCCTATCAAGCCCGTTATGGTTTTTTTCGCTCCTTGGAACTAGGGGAGACTTGCGTGGTGGCGCTTGACTTATCCATTTGACCGAGTATGGCACGTGTCACTGCTCTCCAAGCTCTCCTCTTTGAGTTCCCTTTTCTTTGGCTTACTTATGCATCTTCTTTCAATCGTAAATATCGGATGTGTTGATGGGCGACTTTTTCTCTTTTTCTGTCAATAGTGTGTTCCTCAGGGTTCTGTCTTATCTCCTTCTCTTTATTCCTACTTTTCATAATGATCTTCTCACTGCCCACCCTCTAACTCATTCACTCATATGCCGGACTGACCCTTATTCTTCAACTCTACAATTCTGCCCCTCTTTTACTTCTAGAATTGCCCTCGTCTTAATCTTCCGATTCTATTCTCGTGATCCTGGATAGAATCCGGGTGGGTGGTCTCAAAACCTTGTGTTGAAATTTCAATTCTTTAAAAGCACAATTCTACAAATCTCCCTCTCCAAAACACTTTCTAACTTTTCCTTTTCCCTTTCGACGCGTTCCTCTCGTTTTTCCTGGTTGACAATTAAAAACATCCTGCCTAACATAAACAAAAAATGTCTTGGAACCTCGTCGTCACAACCGGTTGCTAGGGCGGCCTCAAAAAACTGGAAGTTCTGTTTAGACTGCGAAGATTTTTTCCTTTCTTCTCAGTGCTCTAGCTATACAAGGTCTCAC
>JABUQX010056909.1:40000-45000 GCA_015478945.1 Trachelipus rathkii | reverse complement strand
TTATATATATATATATATATATATATATATATATATATATATATATATATATATACATAAGTATATATATAATATATATATATTTATATACATATTTATATATATATATAATTTAATATATAATATAATATATATATATATATATTATATTATATATATTATATATATATATATTATATATATTATATATAATAATATATATATATATAATGCCTAAAATACACAAAAACTCAGAAAATTCACCTTTGAGACCTGTAATATCTATGTGCGGAAACGGTTACACACGAAATTGCCAATATCTGAACAGCATATCCGACCAATATCTTCATACTACTTTCATGGTTAAATCAAATAATGGAAACATTATGTAAAAATTATTCAAACTTAAAAACTTGAAAGCACTAATAATTCGCATCACTTGATGTAGAATCTTTTCATAATGTACCGGTTCTTGATACGAATTGACATTAATATATTAAACGAAAGGTATAAACTTTTTCCCCCAATAAAAACCCCCCCCTAACCTTCCCACACCATATATATTCAAAACAACATTATAAGGAACCGTTTATTAATTTGTTGTACTCAAAACCACCATTAAATTTCTGAAGAAAACATATATCTACAAACTGATGGAGTGCCGATGGGCTTCACCACTTGGACCTACATTTGCTGACTTCTATATGTCCAATCTGGAAAAACAAATCCTTCGTGAAACAAACAACTTTAAACCCCGTATTTTACATAAGGTATGTCGACGACACCCTCACTATTTTTAGGAACATAGATTATATACATCAGTTCATCAATAGAATTCAAGAGTTGTCATGCTTAAAATTCACATACGAAACTTAGGTTAATAATGCTTTCTGTTTATTAGACATCAAAATCAATGTTAATTCTGACGGCTCATTATCTACAGGCATACATGTCAAACCCACTGATAATGGTCTGTATATGAACTATGGATCCTATTAACCGACTATTTACAAAGAATCTATCGTAAAAATTTTAGTTTACAGAGCATACAACCTATGTTCAACTTGGGAAAACTTTTGATGAAGAAATTTGCCGCATTAAGTAAAATTTAATTAACTGTGATCATCCACAATATTCAGTTGAAAATTTAATTAATAAAACCCTTACAAAATTATATAATAAGAAAGTAAAAATAATTAGAAAAATTCGATAAATTTCTTCTTCAAAACTTCCAATGCCATTGTCAATAAAGGAAGAGAAGTGCCTTAGTAATATTTGAATTGCTTTACCTCAAAACTTTAAAGACATCTCCAAAAATTAAAGTCAGACAATACCATAAGTCCCAAAACAACTGTCATCTTCCTTAGCACAAGAGATGCTTTGCCGACAACCATCCGTTGGTTACCGAATTTAACTTGCCCCTGAGTTATACATGTACGTCGACATTATATTGGTTACACGAAGAATAGATTGTCGGACAGGGCATATCAGACATCTCTACAGTCCCAGCAAAATCTTTGAACATTTCAACACGGCATTATTGGTCAATCAACTATTAGTAATATTTCTAAACACTTCGCAAAATATTATACGGATCGTGTGAAGTCCAGAAACTAAATTGCGGAGACCTTCTACATCAAAACACGCAGACCAGACATTAACATAAAATTTTATGTATTATCTGTCAGACTAAATATCATTTGATTTACTTATTAAGACTCGTTCACTTACAAGAAATAATCCTCTGAAGATGTCTCAAGAATAGAGACGAAACGCGTAGGGAAATCTATGTAAATATTTCTTCTTCTCCTGTATATTATTTTCAAAGATTATTTTAAGGAAATTAAATTATGTACAAAAATAAATATTTAGAACGTTGGAAATAAAATCAAAAACTTATAATAATAATAATAATAATGAATAATTAATAATATAATAATATAATAATAATAATAAAATTAATAATAATAATATAATAATAAAATAATAATAAAATATAATAATAATAAAATAATAATAATAATATAATAATAATAATAATAATTCTCTAAATTTTCGACTTCAGACTCCGACTCCACTCCACTTAAACAAAACTTTTCGACTCCGACTCCGACTCCACTTGCACAGAGTTTTCGACTCCGACTCCGACTCCGGGAAAATTGCACGACTCTCCGACTCCGTCTCCGCAGCCCTGTTATAATCACACCTAAATCTTTTTCTTGGTCCACAGACTCAAGCCAATCCCAATTCATATCGCAGTTAAAACTTTTATTTGAGGAAACCTAGGTGAAGAACCATTACACTTTCTACTTATTCAACAATTTATTTTGCCACTTATCTGCCCACCCAAGAAGTTTATCAAGATCATTTTGAATCTTATTACTCCTTACATATCGCTAACTGAGGTTGGCCACTTTGGGATCATCTGCCAAACTTAGAAAACCTTGCATTTAAAGTTCCTAGTTATAAATCATTTTATTATATATAGAGGAACAAAGTAGGCCTCAGCTCTGAAACCCGGTGGGACACCACTTTTCACTATTTCCCATGAATGATTATTGCCATTTGTTTGTACACCTGTTTTCTACCACCAACCCACTCTTTAATCCAATCACTTGTACCACTCACTATACCAATTGAAATAACTCTTCATCACCTTATGTGGGGAAATCTTATCAAAAGATTTTTATATATATTATATATATATATATATAATATATATATATATATATATTATATATATATATAATATATATATATATATATATATATATATATATATATATATATATATATATATATATAGAGAGAGAGAGAGAGAGAGAGAGAGAGAGAGAGAGAGAGGAGAGAGAGAGAGAGAGAGAAGAGAGAGAGAGAGATAAGAGAAGGAGAGAGAGAGAGAGAGAGAGAGAGAGAGAGAGAGAGTTGCCGAAGTAGGTTTTTTTTTTAAAGAAAATACTTCCAAAAATTAGAATTGAAAACGAAGAATAAAAATAAAAAAAACAGGAAAAAAAATTCATATTAAATTTCATAATAATAATAATAATAATAATAATAATAATAATAATAATAATAATAATAATAATAATAATAATAATAATAATAATAATAATAATAATAATAATAATAATAATAAAATTCATAATAATCATAATTCATAAACACAAACAATAACAATAACAATAACAATAACAATAACAATAATAATAATAATAATAATAATAATAATAATAATAATAATAATAATAATTAGGACATTTTTCAAAGTAGTTTCCCATTAAATACATGTTTCTTTCAAAGAAAACTTAAATTTTTGCCATTTTTTTTAATTAAGCTTTTTTCATAATATTTCGTACTTTATAAAGTGTATATTATAGCAAAGTAAGGAACTTTAATTGACTTATTTTTGTAAAAAGAGTAAAATTTATTATTGTATTTCACTGATTCTAATAATAATTTATGAATTTATATAATTTCTTTATTAATTTACTATATTTCAGAAGTCCAAAGTTTGAACGAAATTTTAAAGTACTTATGCTTTAATACGAGAAACAAATTCGCTCAAAGAGGGATGAAGCGACAAATTTAGAGATGAGCTGGGCATGTTATATCACTATACATTTTTGGCGCAATTTGATTGGCTGAGAGATGTGAACATTATATAATAATACTGATAATGTGCTCGCAATTGATCCGACAAATTTAGAGATTACCTGGGCATGTTATATTAATATTAATTCATTTTAATTGATCCGCTTTTTCAAGCGCATTTATATATATATATATATATATATATATATATATATATATATATATTATATATATATATTATATTATTATATATACTATATATATATATATATAATAATATATATATATATATTATATAAATATGATTCAGCAGATGTAATTTTGTTTGCATCCGCATTCCGCCGAAGGATGGGGTAGGGTGGGGGTGAAGGGGCGGGTGGTTTGATATATATATATATATTATATATATATATATATATATTATAATTAATTATATATATATATATATATATATATATATATATATATATATATTTATATATTTATATTTATATTATATATATATATATATTATATAAATATATATATATATTATATATTATATATAATATATATAATATAATTATATATATATATATATAATATATTATATATATAATATTTATATATATATATATATAATTATATATATTATATAAATATATATATATTATATTATATATATATATCGAGTTTTGCAAACAGCAATATAATAATTAATTACAATATATATTATTAATTATTATAATAATTATAATTTAATTATTTTACAATAGTTATGTACTTTTTTGCACTAGATTGAAATTCAAATAAGGTAAGGTTGTGCTTGAGAAAACATCAATTTTCCTGCCTTTTCCGCTGAGAGTCTGTGTCTCTTTTCATCATATATTAGCCCATTATTGGAGATTAATTTATTACTCGGAACAGAAGCTGTAAACGCGCTAGATTTTTTTGCCTCGCCTAATCTCATGTGACTCTGTTGACTCAAATATTATAGAACTTTCAATGCTGTGAGACATGAGTCATCATTACACAGTTGAGTCGAGTCCCATGTCTCTTTCATTTAAAGTTTGCGTTCAGATTCATAAGTATTTTTATTAAAAAATTATTTTATCAAATCTCGACAATAAATATGCCGCGCAAACATCGCAGGGCAAAGCGCGGATGCTCTGATCTTTAATAATGTGCGGATTCGTATTAGCTGCATCACTAATATATATACTGTATATATATAATTTTTTTTTAGGCTACTGCCTTTCAAAAATCAGTTATATCACAATTGTTTTACATTTTTGGCATTTTGTCATTTGTCAATACTTATGTTTAGCATATTCTAATTATGATTTTTAAAATGAAATATTTATTTAAATTTATTGTATAATTACAATTAAGAATGAAAAATAATCATAAAATTAAAAAGCATTTTAAGTTTTACAGTCTTTCTATACGCT
>JABUQX010056909.1:10000-32500 GCA_015478945.1 Trachelipus rathkii | reverse complement strand
CGCGGCCTGGGATATATTCCCAATGTTAAATCATATAAGGCGTTACGTTCAAGACATAAATTGCTATTCGATACGTATACCCCGTATAATAAAAACGGTAATTATGCTCGGAATCTCTAAAAATTCTTGCTTCAGGGGCCGGTTATCTAAGTATGGTGTTTATCATTCATAAGCATTTATTTATCTGTATCTGCCTCATGTGATATATTGATGGTGATTTTTTCATAACGAACTTCTTTATCTGCAATTTAACGCCACTCACCCTGTATCACGATATATACATAGTATACTGTATATATACATCACGCCATTTATTATGAACTACTATTATCTGTTTATTGGGTTTAATGATATTTAGGAATTCTGACATTTGAATCATCACTGCACATGTACATATAATGGATTATATATTATAACGCGGGATCATTACTACTTGACTTGAACATGGGACATAACGGGGATCGATTTTCCATTGTAACTGCAACATTGACCGTCTTTACCATTATTTGCATAACTGTCAACATCACTCATCATCTTCCTAACCAATTTGAACATTGCCGCTGCAATAGAGTCCTTTCCTTATGTTAATAGGAATTTAATCAAATTGTATAACTCTGCTTAAGCATTGTGTATTTTCTTATTCTTGGGGCGGTGCCATCTTTTTATCGCTATGTACTTTTAGTTATCGCTGGGTTAAAAAACCTATATTATCATAATAATTGGCCGTAATTTATACGTAAGGTAAATATCTGTTATGTTTCTCAATTTTGGCTGTCAAGTAAATTTAACAAAGAAGCTGGTATATTTCGTGGCCGCCTTAATGTGGTGACATAAAATCCACAAACTTTGGTGTGATTGAGTGTTTGAGTACATTACTTTGTGTCTCACTCGTTTTTCGTCTAAGAATTCAAATTAAAGGGTTTTCATTGTCTTCCACATTTGGAACAAAGGTTCTTACCCCTTGCTCGAAGAAATCTATCAGCGCGAGAAGCGATCTCGTTGGGAGCAGAGTATTGTGCAGCATCCAAAATAACAGCTTTTAAAGTTTTTATATAAATGGGAAGTTTCCAATTGATCATAAATTAAACCATAAGATTCGGTTTAAACCTTGTAAGGTCTTGCTGAAACTTGAGAAGTTCACACACCTTGACTCAAGATACGATATTTATAATTCGATTCTCAGTAATTGTATTGGACCTCATCATCTGCTTTGGGTGACTCATTGATTATATTCATTTAACTTAGCCCTATAACCCATCTTAGCGGTCATGTTTAATATTGAATAAGAGGGCTTTACCTTTAAGCTGGAAAAATTACTATATTAGTAATAGTTGTGAGGTAGGCAACTTATGCTATATAAACCTGAGACCAAATAGCACGTTACCCAGTTTAAAACACGCATACTTTATAAATAAAGAGGCCATAAACTGCTCGTCCTCAATTTGATAAGATGTCGCATAGCTCTTCCAAACTCGTTTGGATGTATATGCGTCCATTTATACGTTCTCCTTGAATCATACGAACGGGCCATATTTTGGACTTAACATTGGATCGATGGGGTGAAGTACTCATTGCTTCATAAATGGACGGACGATTGAGGACTGATTGACCAGTACGTATCTTTTCCAATTCAAGTTCTCGTAGTTGTCGTTCGGCTTCTTCTCGCTTTCCTATCGTTCTTTCATTCTCTATGTAAGTTGTGAGCTTCCTCTACTCTTAAGTTGCGTCATTACCTTTCATTGCTTCCTCTCTTTCTTGAGTATTTGAGGTTAATTTCCTTGCAGCTTCCTCTTCCTGATAGGGCATTCCTTTTCCAGCTTACTTTCTCTAGCTTTCAGCTTAATCCTCTCTCTCTTTCTTGAGTTGAGCTAAATATCTTTCTCGACTCTTTCTCAGCTATCAATAATAGTGCTCTTTCTGGCTCATCCTCGTCAACTCATTCTCTTCTTTTATTAGTTAGAGCCTTCTCTCTTTCATTGTATTGAAATTCAGATGAGAACTCTGTTGCCTTTAGGACCTATAATTTCTCTAGCCATATCTAGGTCAACTCTAGGTATTTAGTAATCCATTATTATTGTTTATGACAATAGGAGAGGAATTACCGATGAAAAATCAAAGAAAGATGAAGTAACTGAATTCAGCAAGTGTAAGTGAGATAAATACATGTTTTATATTAATTCCTTCTCGGTTCAAGGTTACCATACCCAAAATAATCGTGGTCGTGATATTTATATCAGTATAGAGGTACACGTGCGGGTTCTTAAGTATCAATAAATAGTATTTTGTTGCAGGGTAGTTAGAATCAATAATTAATATCCTTTTTAAACTCTATTGTCATTGATTATATCATACGTCCAACTTCATTAAAGATAATTTCAAAAGGTTCTGTGAAGCTGTGTAGGTTAACTAAAACAGTCAAGATATAAAAGAGATAAGTTAATATTCTCTAATAATCATATTAAAAGTATATACCGATTCATCAAGATTCAATTAACTAGATAGTACGAAACGCATATAAAACTCACTTATCAAAATAAATCTCTCATGCTCCTTTATGTTAATAGTCTTTTAGTTTATCTATTATAAATATAGCAATTAACTTAAAATAATAATATACATTACCTTAATTATTTGATAAGTCTAAAATTTAATTATATCTTCCTATTCGTATATACAAGCTAATATTTTTATATACATTTCTATATATTTCTTCAAGATATAATAAATCTTTATAATAAATAAAATAATAATAGATATAAAGTGAATTCTAAACTTAAATAATATACAGGCTCGAAATCATTATAAAATAATATTAGTCTCTTTCCAAATTATAATATAAAATTAATAAATATATAGTGAAATCTCACTCAATTGAGAAAACATTATGGCCTTCAGGCAAGATATAACTTGACATATATATATATTATATATTTAATTATATATTATATTAATATATAGTAATTAATATATATATATATTATATATATATTATATATATATTATATATTAGTATATTATATATAATAGTTTATATATATATATATATTATATATATATATATATTATATATATATATATATATAATATATATATAATGTAATATTAATATTATTTATATATATATATTTTAATATTTAATATATATAATTATAATAATATATTATATATATATTAATTACCTTATATATATGGTAATATATATTTATAATATAATATAAGAATTTTCTTTTAGGCTTCTGAATGGTATTAAAATAAAATAAATAATAAAGAATAATGAATATATGTATATTTATATTAAAGAACACATGAAATTAGATATATATTTTAATCTAAATTTTATAAACACCAATAGATATAATGATAATATATATTTTAACAAATCATGACTTGCTTACGTTGTCGTGAGTACGCCTGAACTCCCACTGATAAATCTACTGTCGAAGATTGTAGATATACTTCATCATCTTCTCTTCATCATATATATAATTTAATATAATATATATATATATATATAATTATATATATATTATATATATTAATATAATATAGTATAATATATATATATAGTATTAATATAATATTTATATATTAATATATATATATAAAATATATATATTATATATATATATATATTATATATATAATTATAATTTATATATTTAATATTAATATATATAGGTTATTATGTGTTTGCTCGATAGGATATTTTTCTCTAGATTTATCTATTCATGAAACTAGTCACAGAATGATCAAGGACATGGCGAAGTCTGTTAAGTTCAACTAAGAATTTTACTGGAAAAGCTCCAAAGAACAGCGCAGACGCAAGAAAGGGAGCTATATTCTGGTAAGAATTTAGTTTGCCATATATATATTAATAAATAATAAATATTATATTTTTATAAATTAATAGGTATTAAATTCAGCTCATTAATTCAATAGTGTGATTTTATATGCTAGTTGTCACTTTATCTGATTAATTATACAAATTATTCTTTTAATGAATAACAATAAATCTTCATCACTCAATTTAATATATTACTCCCTAATGAAAGCATTTATCTCCATAAGAGAGACTCGTAGTGTATTTCAAGCAAGTAAGTGCCAATTTGATCGAACTTGAATAAGCTTGAACAAAACAAAATAAATGTGAAAATACCGATTGATATTAGTAAACAGAAAAATTTGTGTGTTATTCGAAGAAAAGTATTAAAATAAAGGTCCAAGGTATTTCCAATTATCGATAACTCCGAATTATGCAATGATTAAAACCATTGAAGTGCGTAAAATTTCCTTATATTATTTATTAAAATAAAACAATAATATAAATAAATTCAATTATAATGCATGAACTGAACCAACTTATCAAGATTTTAATAAACAACTGTGCTTGCGTATTTAAACACGAGTAAGAGTGTTTTGAGAATTAAATATTCAGATGATGTAAAAATTAGAATGATGATAATCCTATAATTATAAATTATACAGCGAATAATTTATTTGACAAAATAAATATTTTCTTTTAAAATCAGTTATATTTTATAAAACTTTTTACCAATCAAATAATAAAAATTAAATTTATAACGATGTATTCTCAATAGCATTTAAATAAATATTAGTAAATAAAATGATACTATAAATAATAGAAACAATATAATTACGTATTAAATGGGAGAGTAATGAGATTATAATAAGATGAATGATAAAATTCGTATTTTAAATTTTTAACTAAAAAATTAATACTCTAAATAATTACGACTAAGTAATAAATTATTATTGTAATTTATTTATTTTTTTTTGTAATATTGGTAATGTTATAACATAGGTAATAATATCCCCATACTAATTGACTACTAACTAATATAGAATTTAGCGGTACTTTAGACCGTTAGTTAAGCATAGACTCTAACGAACAGGGGGAATCCCTTAACTCAAAACTCGTAATAAAATAAAGTAGGTATAATTATATATTCTTTCATTTCGTTTCTGTTCTTCAACCATAAACCTGGTATCTCTTGACCGAAGAATGGGGGTTAGATCGAGTAAGAGCGCTACAAGATCGGAGCAAGAAGAATGTCTAGCTCGAGTTCCGGAAAGGAAGGTAAATGAGAACATAGATAAACGTGGAGACAGAAAGCCACAGTCTCACTCTAACGGAAAATGACCGCCCCCTGATGCCATTCGGGATAAGATTGTGCTTGAAGGCGAAGCTGAAGATGGTAGCCTAGAGTTTTAGTGTACAGTCGTAGGAGACATAAGAGTCAAGACGCATAGCTAATTCGCAACCCTAAAGAGGTTTGTTCGAGTGGGAGGCCGCACGCGCCGGAAACTCCACACGCAGCTCACTATGGTAAACTCAATGTAAGGGTTCATCCCTTGGCCCAGGTGGGCCACAACCATGCCTGCGCACATAACACAGAACCCCGCCATTCATGTGTACCTATGAGTCACCTTGGATCATTCTCGCCTCGCTCGTGCCAAACATCAGATTTCTCTCCTGTCAAAGTCAATATCGTGGTTGCACCAACGGGACGCGTGCAATCCCACTTTCTCTCGGTGCAGGACACAAGCTGCGCCTCTCGATTCCAGACGAACCATCATACCAGAATATAACTCGACATGTGGGTTCCGATCTTTGTGATAGTACTCAGACACCAGAAGATAGTCATTCCATCCTTTCCACCGCAAATCGATTCCAGGACCACTCTCCAGGTAGATGCGACCCTATCCAACTCACCAATCTGCAACCAATTGACTTTGACCACCTTGGTACCTATCTCGTACACTTGGTAGCCCGCTTTCTTCACACCAATATTACTGACTTTACGTCTAATCGCGTCATATGCCTCATTTGTGTTTTCACGTCCTCTATCTCACAGAAGTCAATAACACTTCTCTTACCAGGACTGCTCTATCCAACTGAATGACATTGAACCTGTGCTATCAGTCCCAGAGGGAGTATCACCTCCGATTCAGCACAATAAGCTGAGGCACTCGATCGTAGATAAATACATCAATGCCGATAGCAGTGGGAAAGTTGTGTCACCATACGCGCCGTCAAGCTAAGGAGAGCGGCCTAGCGCGATTCAGACTTAGTCCTTTACATTACACAGGAGCCGTTTCTTATTAGCCACCATGTCAGAGCCTTCCCTCGCAATATACACCCTTGCTCTACCCTGTTACACTTCGGTGCACTTCTCCGCTCTCCGTGTGTTCCTCCCAGATTATATCTCTAAAGTATGTTTAAAGGATCAGCCACTTCGCTCCTCCATGGGCTGGAGGAACTTCACCCCATCACGCATAAATACATTCACTTCAATCTCGTGATGTGTGGTCCTTCGCGACTTCGCACCTAGACATAAGCCTTTACCTATCTGACGTTTACTTTTTTCAAACCCCTCCTTTTACACCCTGCCAAATCTCTCTACCCAATCCTCTCAAACTTCTTCAGATTCACCATACAAACCCAAATCATCCGCATATAATAGATAGGGAACCTCCATTTCTCCATCATTCTGACACCATTTCCCCTCTCTCTCTTCTCTCTCTCTTCTCTCCTTCTCTCTCTGTTAACCATCTAGCCTCAAGAGGGACTGTTCTCTCTCTTTGTCATATTGGTCACTCAGTGCTCATACTCATACCGGTGGTCTACCGTTTCTCTCTCGTGTCTCTCTCTCTCTCTCCTTGCATCCCGTGCTCCTCTCATACGCATAACGCATACCTGTCTCTCTCTCTCGTGAGCTCGACCTCTCTCTCTCTCTCCTGTGACTGCATCATACTCCAGAAACAATTGCTCTGGTCTCCTCTCTCTCTTTTATACATTCTCCCCACTCGCTCGCGCTCTCTGCCGTCTAACTCTCTCTCTCTCCTCTCTCTCTCGGTCTCTTGCTCTCTCTCCTCTCGTGTGCTCTTCTCACTCGCTCCTCTCTCTCTCTCTCTCTCTGGACCATTGCTATCTTCAGCTTCTCGCTCTCGTCAATCATACTCATCATCATCTACGTCAATCATCTCATCTCTCTGGCTCGCGTCTAGTCTCTCTCTCTCTGGTCTCTCTCTCTCTGGGATACTGTGATGTCCGGAAACACACATAGCTTGAATGCCTCTCTCACCCCTTCCTCCTCCGTCGTCTTCTTTGACATTACCATTTCCTACTCTGCTCTCGGCTCTAACTCATCCTCTCGCTCTCTCTCTATCTAGAGTCGCTCTCTCTCGGACCTTCCTCCCTGCGTGATTCGGATTCCATCTAGGCTAATCCATCACTACCTACGTCCATCTCCTCTTGCTGCGTTGTTCTGCCTCTCTCTCTTCTCGTCTTCCTCTTGCTCTTTCATCTGATCAATACGGCTCTACGCTCTCTCTCTCTCTCTTACTTCTCATCGTGCGATCTGTCAGCATCAGTCTCTCTGATGGCCTCGGTATCTACTCATACTCTCGTCATAGATCCTCCCACTTCTCTCTCTCTCTCTTGCTCTCTCCTGTCTCTGCTCTTATCAACTCTACTGCTCTCTCTCTCTCTCTGCGTACACTCCATCTCTACTCTCTCTTGCCTCTCTCTTCTCTCTCATGACTCGCTCGCTGAGGGCAAGGTCGTAATGGAAAGCAAAGTATTGGATATATATAATATATATATATATAAGTAACAACCCCAGCAAAGCCAATAAGGGGGTTGTGACGGACACGCTTTATTATAGGTGTCAAGGCCGACGAAAGGAACGAAGACGGAATAATTGAACACGCGAGACATTGCAGCTGCTCCCTCCTCAGGGATAGGGGTCACCCCGGCCTCCACCTCCAGGCTCTCCCTCGAGAGCAACGGAACGCACCCGTGGCAATTCTCCCAGACCTTCAGTCTGAATGGGTCAAGAACGGCGGAGGGTAGGAACTGGAAGGTCTGCCCAAAATGGCACAACCATTAGCCAGTTTAGGCCCGCACCAGCATGATTGTATAGGTGGAGCATGTTTCTGTCCGCACCCCAAGTCTTGGAGGTGAGGTGCCGTAAGAGATCCAAGGACGCGGGCAATTAGCTTTGAGGAAAGTAATATGAGGAAGGTACGTAAGGCGCTCATCGAGCAACAGACCCAGGAACCGCCACCCTCGGCTCCACACGGATAGGGGAACCATAGAGAACGTAACATTGGAGGCAAATGTAGGCGACCCCTACGACGAGGATTCTTCCCGAAAAGCACGGCTGTAGTTTTTCGACTTGGAGAATGTAAAGCCACGCGCAGAGCAGGAGGAAACCCTGTCAATGGCAAGCTGAAAGTGACGTTCCATACAAGGAAGTTTTAGCTCCAGAGATGTACAGGGCAAGGATCGTCAACATAGATGGAGCAGCGCACTGACGTTCGGGATGGAATCACAACACCATTTGGAAACCAATAGCAAAAGCACACGCTCAGTACACTCCCGCGGCACCCCTTGTCGTCCAGACAAACACCTCGAAAGCGTTGGCACCACAACGGACCTGAAACGAACGGTCCGACATCAACAACTGAAGAGAATAGGGGAAGTTGCCCCCTAAGTCCCAAAGAGTGGAGGCTCCGCAAAAACCCCCAACCTCCACGTGCTATAATACGCCTTTTCGAGGTCAAACGAAGACGGCCAGGGTCATATTGTTGGAAGCAAAAGACTCACGAATGTCGTGATCCAACGAAAGGAAAGAATCCTGGGGTAGAGCGATGGCGAGGAAAACCAAATTGGTAGTCGGAAAAAGCATGGAGTTTGCTCCAACGTTGGAACAAGACGGGAAGCCACCAACCTCTCCATGAGCTTACATTGCAGGTCAATGAAATAAGGCGATGGTTATCGGAAGAAGTCGGATCCTTCCCAGGTTTGGAATGGGACAATATATGCAGGTAGACCAGACGGGAGGGAAGACTCCCTCCACCCATATTCTATTTTTAAAAGCCGAGAAGGAAGGCAGTGGCAGATGGTGCATTGCATGTTCGAATAAGCATACTTTGAATAAGGATATATTGATTGCCTATAGTCGGCCAGTAGACGCTATATATATATCAATCCCCTATATTATATATATAGCATAAAGCTATATATTATTTTTGAAGGATGCATATCATTCTTAGTTGGCCGCGGAGACTTCGCAGCGTCATTGAGTAATGGTCAGTAAATGAAATTTCAGTGTGAAAGCACAAGATTGGCATATTTTTAATCGTTAGGACAAGGGTCTCCAAAGATTTTAGCCTAAGGGCTCAATGACTCCTTCGCACCTAAGTCCCAGGGTCGCGTCAAAGATTAGCTATTAGCAGCCTCTCGCTCGATGCTATATCCAAGGTTGAATTCGAAGCTGAAAGTCGAGAGTATGATATAGGTTCATAGTATTGATGATCGCCGAGGTATTCGTGGTTCTGAGTGAACATATCAGTTTCTATAACGCTTCGAAACCCAAGTGTGCAGTAAGCGTGTTATGATGAGTGGTTTGAACTCTTAAATATAAGAGTGTTCTGTAATAGAATGACATTCTGAGATGCGGCGCCGGGATGTGTGTGTGCAGGACTTCGCTCGAGGTCGGTTTGACCCCCGGGCCGTATTTTGGAGAACTAGTGTAGGGCATAAATTTAAACATTGAGAAATTAAAAGTTAATTTAAAAATAAAATTTATAAGTTGATAACACTCAATCTCTAGTGTACCGTCACATAATACCCCTAGTGAGGTATAAGCAGATAGGATTGATATCATAAGGTTGCGGTGAGGCCATAATATAGTATATAGTATAGTATTATAATAGGTACTGAGTATATATATATATATTATAAATTACTATAGATGATAACGATTACTATAGATGATAAGTGAGTAGGATAAATTTTATTTTATACGCACTCATTATTATTATTATAGATAGGATTTACTTAACAGGGCGTAGAAGATATTATATATGGTGGTAATATCAGATGTTTTCAGATTGTCTCTTGACTAGAATACTGCTTCTACTGTCACGTATTATCTCTATATATATATATATATACTCTCATAGTCTCGTAATTAAATACTAGCCGGGTAGAGTAATTTTTGAAAATCAAGATACGAAAGAATACATTATATAAGTTGTGAAAGTTTCATTTAGTCTGTTTATATATACAGCTTATATATACAACTTACGCTTTATTCACGGATTTATAACCCGAGCATATACGATTCCTTTCCACTACTAATGTAGGGGTTTGTATTGGATTTATTCCGATTATATATATATATTACCTCAGTTATATATATATATATATATACTAATGAACGGGGGTATATGCTCCGTCGCCGCCTGAAGGATATGAATTACTCAACGTGTGTGATATAAATTATGATATAAATTAGTAGATTAATAGCATATCTCTCCTCACACTCGCTCTCTGGATCTGTTACTCTGGGGGACCATACATTCCGTTTAAGTATATGTGTCTCCAGAAAGATGGATATAATAAGATGTTGGATTACTTCTATGTAATTGTGAATATGATGTATTAATGTACCATGGATCTGTCATTTTCCTGTCATCCTAGCCCGCCTAGCTTCGAGAATAAGTGGTAGCTGGTCGGTAGGCTGGGCCGTAACAAAGCACGACTGAGATACAGACAGAAGTTAGTAGAAGGAACATGGGTAGTTCTAAATAAAGAAACCACCCATCTTCCCGTTCCCTTTATTACCTGGTTCCGTGGTCACTAGACCACAGAGAGGGAAACTACGTGCGCCGTTCAACAGACAACCTCCAACAATGCTTGAGGCTTCTACTAGGGACCAGGACGACGAGAGTCGGCATACTACACCGTGATCGTCAGGTATCTACGTACGCGAACTGTTAAGTGTACTCTTGTTATCTATAGGACCGAACTCTGTTCAGTACCAGACATGTCTCTTACAAAAACGGCGCCGCCATTCAAATGGGCCCTTATGTGCTTACTCAGAGTTACTGCTCGCCCTCAATAGTGAAAAAACTTCGCATTGCCACTTCATATAAGACATTCCATCTACACACCAATCACTTCTCCGCGTGCAATAAACTTTTTGATTGGGGTGGAGAATGCTTTTTGGGACATTCATAAAAATGATCACAAGTCCGTCTCCGCGCGTTATTGGCATGGACGAGAGGCTGTCAACAAGGGTCAATCTCAGCATGGTGGTATTCATCCACTAGGCGAAATAGGGCGCAGAGCTCAGTGCGAGGCCATTACAAGCTAAGTGAAACAATCTATCTAGCACGAGGTTTCTGCTTTTTTCCATTATCACAGTGGTCACATTCCATTTATTACTGACAATGTGTGGTTACGCTAGACCATCAATCAGACCTATCTCCTCTCGCAAGTGCTCTTCCGAGACTAAGCCACGTTCGGATCATTGGATATGTAGTATGACGTATCACCAGCTACGCCACGGCATTGCAGTCGGTGCATGCTTAAGCCAGCCAAGCAAACCTCCATTCACTCTTTCCTCATGATCAAACCATGTTAATAAACTTCTATTTATTCTCTCATTTTCCTCCTCCTCCACATCATTTGGCACACAAACTCCTTATAACTTTATCTTTTTTTTATCAGTTCTTTTTACACGTATATAATACCGCCCATGAAGGTTAACCATTTGGCACTGGGCTGAGCACACGTAAGAATGACAGGACTCGTGATAAGTTCTCAACGTTCGGAATCTCTCGCAGAGCCCAATAGGTCGTACACTACCGTACAACATCAGCCGCAGCTTTCGACATCTTCGATCGCCGAACCTCCTAGTATGCATTCAGGAGAAAAACACTCCTTATATGAGAGCTCCTCTACGATAGTGACATGTTGCTAATTGGCAATCACGCGACTCGCAATACCTAACGAGCTTCTCTCTATCACACTTCTGCGAGCCCTCGCTCGCGCCTTATAGTATGTCCCACATTACTCTCTTGTTCCCAAAATAAACTAAAACAGCCTATTAATTATGCGACATTTGTTCCAATTAGTCGATCATACGTCACAAAGCGTAATCTGACTGATACGTGAAGGTCGTCTCTCCCATCACACATCTCGCTATCACCTTATTCTTCCCACTATTGGTCTCTCAAATGTGGTAATCCGCTGAGTGTCAACGTTCTCCTCCTGTGTGTATACACAGGCACCTGGCTCACAATTCACTCCTGGGTAATAATGCACATATGCTTCTGTGTCTCAGTCTTCTCTCTCTTGACATCACTGCTTGCTACACACGAGATTTTCTGGAGTGAGGTGACGAGTATCTTACGTGAGGTTTTAAGAGGCACGGAATAAGGTCCACGGTATCCTCGACTCGTTTCTTTCTACCACACTCTCACAATCGTAATTTCCAGTGGTGCGAACTAGGATTTATCTTCCTTCATAACCAGTATGATATTGGTTTATTTCTAGGGTATCCAGTTGCACTATGAACAGTTAATCTATACAAAATTCCATTTCGTAATTTTCAAAAGGGTCGACGAACTTGAAACTACTAGCTCACCATAATCAGTAGCGAGAGACGAGTCCAATATTTTCGCATACCGAAGGACTCCGCTGATAAGGAGATATGATGCTGGATCCCCCCTGTATATACTGAAGTATTAAGGTATAGTTCACTGTTATGCAACAACAGGAGAGCTCGCCAAAGAGTGTCAGGGCTCTCAAGGTATCTACTCATCTCTAAACATTATCGAACAGCCCTTCCCTCAGACTTACTATGCTCAAGCTCGATGATAAGGTAGGGACTGCTAGTCCTGCTCAAGTGAGGCTGCTTCAGTATATACCTAATAGAGTGCTTAGGGTGAAATTGAGATGAGGAAGTGAAGTTATATAAGGAACTCTCGGTTGTTCGGTCATAATATTATATATATATAGTATATCATATTATATAGCGTATAAGTTGAGATGAGACGTCATACTAGGGTATATATGACTAAGTGTATATATATTATGAGTATACTATATAAATAATATATTATGATCATCTCATAGTAAAAACCATTACTACTGAAGAGGCTTTACGAGAAGTAGCTTAGAATATACACTTATATCGACTACTATGAGAGATACTCGAAGTCAAAGTGGGTGGAGGGGAAGAGGCAGGAAAGGAAGACTCCTCCATCCTCCTGCATCCATAACAGCATGCCATAATATACCCCACTACTACTTATATATATATATATTATATTATTTATTATAATATCAGCTCACTTTAAGAGGATAATAATAGATTAACTCATCGAAATAAAATATATTGACGTGGATAGTTGTTTGTACTATGGTTAGTATGTGTGATTATGTTATAATATATATTAAGTAACATCGACTATCATTAATTGAAATAAAAATTAATTAATCGATAGGTAATATATCGAATAATAATATATAATAGGATAAAAAAAAATGTGCTGTTATAACGGTATATCAATCTTATAGTAGCATAATTATATGTCAAATTTTCATACTGTTTATATGATGGTTATTTAATTTGGAGATAATTCCAGTATGACCCAACTGGTGACAGTATAGCTGGATTAATAGGTATTAAATAGAAATTTCGGTACTGGATTCAGCTGGAAATATAATGGTCTACGTTACTTGGTTCTGCTAGATAATTCCCAGGATTGACCCAGCTGTATATATATATAAAATATTTAACGTGAATTGTAACAGTATATGCATGAAATAGGTAAAGTAAGTTTAATGTATTTATATGCGGTTATATATATATAGGTATTGATATATGATACTGGTTCTGCTTATATATAATAATTCTCATAGGATTTGACACCCTCAGCTGCGAAAATTAACGACTGTGAAATAATAGTTGATAGGAAAATGGTTAAGAAATTCGTATGGATCCATGCTGGAAAATAATGCGGGTTCGACTGGTTCTGTTGTGAGAATAATAATACCCAGTACGTGAACCCAAGCTGGAAATTTACGACTTGAGATTTTGAAAAAATCTAGATTCTATATTAAATCACAACAAGCGTCCTAATGCGAAATTGATTACTGTAGTTCCCACACTTGGGAAAAGCATTGCACTTGGTCTCCATAGCTGAGGATTCCCGTTTAGGTGAGTAAAATTGTTGCTGAACTCATGAAAATTTTTTTGACTGTAGGTTAAGAGTATATAAGTAAATTTCAGATGCCAAGAATTCTAGTTAAAGTAAACAACATATAGCACTTGTATCGAATACCCGACAGTTTCAACTAATTATTCTAGAAATAAATTATTTCTTCCTTATCTCTTTACTTATTCATGCTTAGATCTAATAAAAAACTGCTCTATGTTTCTGAAAGAAAATTAATCACCGTTACATTTCACAATTGTTTATTGTTCTTTTATTATTTCATCGAAAAATAGAAACATATGCGTTCTTATTTCAACGTTTTCTTTCACTTTTAAAGAAAAAATATTAATGGGATAACTACTAAATATTATATTGTGATAAAACGGAATGCAAATTTTTATAGTTTTTTCTTTATTTATTTTTGTTTACCTATATTATATTTATATATTTTATATTTTAATTATATTATTATTAAATTATTATTTTTTATTATTTAATTATTAATGATTATTATTATTATTATTATTAATTATTATTATTATTATTATTATCTCACCATCCTTCTGTAGGCGTATGAACCTGTCTTGCACGAAGCAACTCCATCGCCGTCGACCATCTTACACTCTTTCCCCCTTTACCATGGTCATCCCCTTCCTCCCCACCGCCCTCTCAATACCATCCCTCCACCTCACCCTCCCTTTCCCTCCGGCTGTCATTCATAATACCTTTTTGCACCCTTATTTGCTTCCATCTCTCTAGTTCTATGCACATGTCCGAACCATCTCAACTGGCCCTTTCTATCTCTCCACCATTTCCAATATACTCTCCACTCCACTAACATCCTAACCCTCACGATCATCTTCCTATCCAATAATCTCAATCTATAATATACTTATTGATTTAGCATTGTCTGTACTTAACTACTATTAGCTTTTGTTAATGATATATATAGATGATCATAAAGTACTTTCGTTATCCATAATTAGTGTATATAGAGACCTCTATAATTTTGAGATTTTATTAAATTAATATAATTGTCTTGACTTATTCCTCTAGGTGACTATATAAATTTATTATAACGATCCTTGAGTGACAAAGAGTATATTTACACGAACGTTCTAAAAATATGTATCTCCCTCTCAATTTAAACTTTCCTTAATTCTAAATGGTATCTAAGACATATCACTGAGCATCAATATCATTTCTTACAATCCATCATATATTAGAACTTCACTAAATATTCAACTGTTCCAATTATGTGTTTCATATGTAACTTATCCCCCTCCAATTCATATTTCAACTGCCCTTCTGCTCCCTAGTATACTCACCATTACATATAAGTCATTAAACCTCGTCTTTATACCGTTCATTATTGATTTCTCATTTACTCCATTCTCCATCAGGCACCTCGATCTTCATAATTTTACCATACTATTTATAGATATCTCTGCAGAGCCTTCCCTTGATCTCGAGAGTAATTACACCCCAGATCATTCTCGCTCAGTATCCAAAGATCTCTCCATCCACCCTTTTCTGTACCACCTTGCCACAATACTCCATAAACGTTATGAACAAAATTGGGGGGAAAAGTACACTTTCTACTTTTTACACCTGTTGTTATTACAAATACTTAATAGCTATCTATTACGTCTACATCCGTATATTTCTACCCTTGCTTAAGAGCTGTCCACATAACTGCTTATTTTAATTGGCTTATGTCTATATCAGTTTAGTTAAGGCTCATTTTTCATACTCCCGTTACACCACCACTACTCACCACCCAACAAAATCTTCTACGGTCAATACTTAACGCTCTCGATATAGCTCTTTTTCTAAATTATTAGAATTAAAAAAGAGTAACTCAAATTAAGCTCATTTACCGAGTTTAATAATATCATAAATTCATATATCTCATCAATATTATTAAGTGATGATAAAATAATATCAAAATAATATCAAAACTTATAATCTCGATATCTTTCCTCGATGATAATTTCTAGAAAAATACCATGCTCAAATTCATATTCAATAATCCAATATATATAATATTATTAATCGACTGGATAATCTATTCCACTTAATACTTTATTCTCTATCATTAATACACCTTTAGACAATATGGTGGTGTGACTATTAGCGATTAGAGAGTTCAAATTTCCGACTCCACTGTTAATTATTTTTATAACATTGTACGATTCTATATCACCTCACTACTTGTAATATACAGACATATATACCATTTACTCGATCCTCCTGTGTGTTTATTTCCTATTTGTATCCAGCACCTACTCATTTGCTTCCGTCATCTACCAAAACATCACTTTTATATATACTACATAATAACTTCTCATTTCTATCTAATATACTCCACCTTTAAGCAACATTTTAATAATTAATAATAATAATATAAAATAATTAAATATAATAAATTAAAATAATAATTAATAATAATAATAACAATTAATAATATATTAATAATAATAATAATATATATTAAATAAATAAAATCGTCATATAATTAATAGAATTATTCCCTCAGATAGATTTTTCTTTACAAACTGAGGATTAATATAATGAATGATAATTATTATTATTTAAAATATTGTCTCCAAATATTTTATTATATTTACTCCTTATTAAAAATCTTACGCATATCAGTTATACCTTAATACCTATATATATTTAAAGTTAAACATCGTATATTTTCTCTTAACTTTATTTTCTATATAAAATATGGTAGGATCTGTGAAAATATCCTGTGTGAATATAAGAACCACTCAAAAATATACTTATTAATGGTATATAGATAGAATTCTTGACTTTATATATACATAACAGCTTATTCAAGGGTAAGTTTAGACAATATTATATGATTAGTTCTCTTATACTAAACAAATGGATTTTCTAGTACCGTCTTCTTAAACTTTATATTTATTTGATAGAAAGTATATCTCTCGATAGGAAGTCCTCATTTATAGTGAAATTAATAGTAAAATAATTTATATGAGGAGTACATCTGAGATTTATTTGATATAGAAATTATCATAAAAAAATATATATATTTGTCTGATTATTTATTTTATTATTATATTATTATTAGGAATAATATTAAAAATAATTAATGATTACTATGACCTACCATTCTAAATTCTAGTATATTATTTGTTTTTTGTTAATCATAATTAAAAGTAATAATAATAATAATATAATAATAGATATACATAATTAACTCTTATAATTTATGTGAATATAGTAGTAATAATATCAATATAATTGTAATAATGAGACATTATCATTAAATGATAATATATTTATACTTATATAATATGTTGAATCAGATAAATTTTAAACCAAAGCTAACATTTCATCTAACATTTCATATATAATATCAAACATAATTTTATTATATCATTATTTTGAAAAATAAAGAAAATATATATATATCAACATATATCACTACTATCATTATATGACATTTAATAATTTATAAATCACAATGAATATTAAAATTCAAGGTGCATTAGAATCGATTAATAAGCCAGGTTAATAATATTAATAATATTAATACATATTAATAAATATTAATAATATTTAGTTTAAGCAAGTAGTTTAGAGTGATGGTAAAATATGAGTCCGGAATATTATGACAAAAATTTTTTTAGGTTTCAGATCATTGATTATAATATAAATAAAAATATGATGATAGATTATCTCTCTCTCTAAAATTAAGCCAGAGTCGAATTAAATTGTTTTATGAATTATTTATAATAATTAAATTATAATAATAATTATAATAATTATAATATAATTATAATAATAATATTAATAATAATATTAATTAATAAGGGGATATGGAGATCTCATAGAGATGACTCGGTAAAATAATATTATCAAAAATCTATAAAGTAATAACTAGTAAATAAATTAATGGATAATAATAATATAATAATAATTATAAATAATAATTATAAAAATATTATTGAAAAAGTTGGTACATATATGGAAAAAATAAAAAATATATTAATTATCGCCAATAATAATAATAATAATAATAGGAATAATAATATAATCTAGTGATATTCGTTATCTCATATTAATAACTTAATTTTTAATTTATTATTCTGAAGAAAATATATATTTAATTTCAATGAGCATATTATATTTTACTTTTCAGTAAATTACATATAATTAGACTTAAATAAATTATTATGTAAATGTGGGAGTAACGCCATTTCTTTTTGACTTTGATGGTTTAATTCATCGAATGTAAGACAATGTGAGAGAGAAAGGCAAGTTTCAAATCTTCATTAATAATTTATCACTATATTTCTTCATTAATTTTATACATTAAATATTTTTTCATAATCACAAAATTTAATTATATCTCTGAAATACTAATATATTACTATTTATCAATTATAATTTTTTTCTATTAAATTATTATAAAATTATTCTAGATGATTCTTTATTTCATTTTTACTATAATATAAATTAATTATTTTTATTTATAATAATTATAAAAATAATACAATATAACTATATTAACATATAATATAAATAATATGTAAATATGATGTTAATAGGTCGAACATCAATAACATATTAACATTAATATATTTATTTATTTATTTATTTGATAAACAATTGATAGTACATTAAAATAAAAATATATAAAATAATTAAATATATTATGTGACAAAAAATCAGATGGAATTATAAAATATATATTATATACTACTACTCCAAAGAATTATCTCTATCAGCTCCTGTAGAAGCTCTTTGGAAACGTGGAGCAAAATTTACATAAGAACTCGAATAAAATTAAGTTAAATAGAAGAGGAACTCCAAAATTGAGTAAAAAAGAGAAAAAATAAAGATTTTAGTCAAGCTCAAATAAAGTGAATTCTTTATCTCTATCTTTAAAAGAATTATTCTAATTATTCTGATGGTTAGATAATTTATCAATCTATTTTAACATTATTAGTTACTTATTCTTATCTTCTCCTCATTCAGAAACTAATTAATATAATTTAATTTACTTTAATGAAGTTTTAATTATATTTTAAATTTTAATTTTTAAATCTCTATCATTGATTATTTAAACTATATCTAAAAGAGAATATTCGGTATTTTTAAACTATTTTTTTATATATAATTTTAAAGATTTTTATTTATTTTTTTGTGATTATTTAATTTGTAATGTTATATATTCAAATGAAATTTAATCTCAAACTTCTTGAGAACTGGAAACTCAAGAAAATGAAAAGTTATTACGATAGTTCTATCAGTGGTCCAAGCACTATTATCGGACATTATGGTAGCATGAGTTGTAATATCGTGCGGTGATAATTGTGGCAATTCGTTTGGCTGAGTATGTATCCAGCCTAAAGGCTCTAATTCATTTAAATATTCGTGCAATGGTAATTTGTGCGGTAAATGTACCATTTGATGAGTTCCCCATTGTGGAGGCATTACTATACAACGGATTTCTTTCACTTGGGGATTGTCTGAAGGACTTACGCCATAAAGATATCCAGCAATCTGTGTGCGCAAATCTGATATAATGATAAACTTCTTTAAAACATTCTTCGGAAGGATGTAAGTAAACCCAGTTTCTTTAATATCGTCAGATGAAACATAAATAAAGTTGGTTCTCAAATGAAGATTAGTAGCAGAGATCGCTCTTACTCGCCATTCGGTTTTGCTACTAAACGTTGCCGTTTCATAATTGCTTGTAGTAGAAGTAATAATTTCATCCCCGTGTTTATTAACTGTTCTTGTCGTTGTTGCAGTTAACTGAGATTGTTCCTTTGTCTGTTTCTCAATTTCAGCAATTTGCTGTCTCTGGGCAGATGGAGCACTTATCTCCATACCAAGAATAATATCTCTAATTTCAGACTGCGTAAGTGAAGCAACATTCACATTATTCTTTTTACCATAATCCGCAAGTATAAGATCTTTAAGTTGAACTTCAACTTTCACCCATTCTTCATCTGTTAGTGATGGCCATATGTGATGTGGTTCCGTAATTGTGGTTTTATCAGGTTTTAATAGAACTTTGGTCCTATCGTTATTAACATGAAGGGCTCTGAGAATCAATATAAGTCGAGAAAATGCAGTGTAAGAAGAAATGTTTTTCAACCAATCATCATATAAGTTAAACAAAACCATCTGCGGTTCGGTAGCTTTCAAAATTAAGTCCCCAAACTTTTCCACTTTCAAACAGGCCTGGAAAGGTAGTTGCAATTCAGAACCTTTGATGACAATATTGGGGAAATCTAACAAATGGACTTCGAGTGGATCCAACATGCCTTTTCGGGTGACAATATATATGTTTATACTGTTCTTCTACTGGAAGCGCTGGTTTAGAAGTAGTTCACCATTAATTTTTTTTACTTTATAATGATCATGCTACATAATATAAATAAATGGTGATATAACACCTCCGAGTAATTATACATACATCAGTAATTAAATAGTAACACAATACACATTTGAGTGATCTATAAACCATAAAATAATATTTTACGAATTAATATTGAAATTCGATAATAGGCCGAAGATATCCGCACCTCCGGGATTACGAGGATCTTCAGGACAGGATCTTGCGTACAAGGATTAAAAATGAAAATTGAATGAAAATTGATGATAATAATAAACATACTCATAATTCAAGTATAATAATCTTCAAGAACAAGTTGTCCAGTACGAGGATTAAAATATGAATCAAACTTAATAAATGAATAATTTAATATACGTTAATGAGATAATATTACTTTTACATCTGGTTTGAGAAGAGTTCACCATAATTTTGAGATGACAAGTATGGCTCAGTTGGTTCAGATGAATATATCTAACTTTGTCATTATATCCATTATGATTTGTCTGCATGCAATCGAATCAGCTCGATTCATATAAGGTAATAAATATGGGGATTGTTTGATTATATACAATAATTTATTATATAGATTAATTGTGAATTTAAAGTGTCTGTTTTTCTAATGTTATTTATGTATATAAATACGCTTATCTGTAATTGTTTGAATACGGAATTCTGGATAGGATAAATATCATATCATTATGGATGATAGGCAACATGGATATATATCAGATTATAAGACTATATTTGATTAAATCATGAGATGATTAGATACTAATTTTATATCTTTCCATTAAGTCATTTGACAGAGTCATAATTCATATTATTTACTTATATTTAGGTAGATAGATATGTCGCATAAGTGGTGTAAATTCTAAATGCAGGTATTTATTGAGTCGATAAGGCTATAGAGTCTACATAGCTCTAATAGATATATTATAGTGATTATAATTAATTAATAATCAAGACATTACTTCCTGAGGTGAACATAACTCTATTGTTTAGGTAAGATTAATTCTATATTGTTAGAAGTGTGAGAATAATATGTCATTAAAAATGTATTATTTACTCAAGAATAATACTTAGCGTTAGTAGATTATATCAAGGACTAATGTGGAAATATATAAATACAGTTATTAGAAAATGCTATTTATAATCCAGGTATATTCAGTTATATAACAGTAAAATTAAGGTTATTATAAGTATATCTTTACCATTAGCTTAATATATATATTAATAATTAACTAAATATTTATTAATAATTATTAAGATATTTCAAGTAATAGTAGTTCCTATTCTCCTCTTAGTTAATAATAAAATAATATATAATGCTATTTTATTAGCTAAATTACCTCACATTAATTTATATATAATTAATTCGAAAATTTAGTTAAATTAAACGTATATAGTTAATTTTTAAATTAATATTATAATATATATTTATATAATATAATTATTAAAATAAATATTCTGTAGATTTTAGCATAGTAATCAATATATAATAAATCTAATAAAAATTAATATAAAATCTATAAAATAAGAATAATTAATAAAATATCATTATATAATGGTAAAATTAATTACTAAGTCTTATTAAAATATCTATGAAATATGGTGAAGTAATAACTTAACCCATTTAATAATATCTATTAAAATAGTCTTTTATACAATTAGATAATACTCATATTAATACTCGATATCAGCTCAGAACTATTTGGTCTATCTATATCTCTCTTACTTGCCTCAATTATACATATTATATAAGAAGTCTATTAATTAATTTTAGAAATAATTATATACTAATATTTATTTTATTCTTTTAGTCTAATTGTAGTGTATGATCTATTAATTCTCAACTCGTTGTGTACTAAGTGAATGATGATATATAATATTAATGGTAGATATTATTTTCAATACTGTAATAACTAAGAATAACCTCTTAAGTGTAATCAGTTTTTAATAAATCAGTTCAAGCTCTAATGATATACACATTTATACACTCCCTCATCTGTTATAATATTAAGAATGGAAAATTATTCACATCATGATAATTGTCATATTCGTTAACTCGATTTTAATAA
>JABUQX010056909.1:0-5000 GCA_015478945.1 Trachelipus rathkii | reverse complement strand
AATGTCAAACCATATTACTATAAAATACCCTTAATTTTGTAAGTATGCGTGGATAGCGGTACTAGAGTCGTATACGGTGAATTTTTTTTTATTGTTCGGTACTGCCGAAATCGACTTTTGTCCAGTCACTATAAAAATTGTTTCTTGGATGCCAAAATGTTCTCTCAGTGAGTACACTTTCAGACTCACAAATATAAAGTTGCTTTATATATATATTAGCTCTACATTATTTTTTATTATTTTATTGCATTATTATGGCTCCTTTCGTCGGCATGTTTATTGTTCAGTATATGCTATTAATGTAGTATATGGTAGTGATTAGGTTTTTGTAATACATTTCTCTCCTAATTGAAAATAGTATTAAAAATATATTATATTATAATATTAATTAATATATATATAATATATAATATAATATTATATATTTAATTATTAATATATATATTAATTTAATATTATATATATATTATAATATTATTATATATATTAATATATATATATATTTAATATTTACAGAATATATTTCAATTACAAAATGTGGTATTAATCATATATTGTTATATGTGGTTGTGGTTATGACATACCAATTTCTATGTCTATATATATTAATATATTAATATTATATATATATTATATATATATATAATAATTATATATATAATGTATATATATATATATATATATATATATATATAATATATATATATATATATATATATAATAAGGATGGACTTTTATTTATTTGACTTGCGTCATATTCTACTGCTATCTTTTCCGATGCATGTAATACTTTCACCCAATCTTGGGTAAAGGATGGGATGAATAATATATATATATATATATATATATATATATACTATATATATATATATATATATATATATAATATTATATATATATATATAGATCCTATATAAAACTTTATGCTTACTTAACTGTTGGTTAGTTAAAATAAATTTGAATTATCTTTACTTCTTGATGACTGTATTTTATTACCTACATAGAGGATTTTAATTTTTTTATTAAACGGTTTTTTGCCACATTCGAACCTGTAGACTCGGTGGGCAAGTTCCTCTACCACAACTTCTATACGAAATTATCAAATGTCAACAAATTAAAAGAATACTCAGCAAGGGAAGGACCACTTGGGGTAACATCGCAAATTAAGTTGTGCACCGTCATAGGTCAGTTTCTTTCTTATGCCATGAGGAACGCTGACCTGATCTCCGGGATTCTGACCTCCAATCAGGCCTATAGGATCCAAGACCTATTATTGGATATTCATAAAGCCAAATTAAGACCTCTTGAGGCCAAAAATCAGAAAGAGGAGAGGCATAAGTTCGCCACATCAGAACCGTTCTTGAAACTTAAAATTATGGATATCATTTTCATTTTTAACATTTTCAACAGACTCCGCAAAGGCAGCAAGCCTTAACAACAGCAAAGTAGTTAAGAAAACCCTCAAACATCAAAAAATAAAAACTATAAAGAGCGTAATGTTGGCATCCCTCACCCTGTCAACGGGGAGACGCTCCTTGGAGGGAATAAATATGACGGTGAACCTGGCAAAAACAGCATTGCAAAATTGGCGGGAGGATGTTGAAGATTGCAACGCAACGCAAACTTCCCATTTCGGTGTATAAAACCGCATCGTCAGGGCAAACCGCCAATTATTTTGGCAATGCAGTTTTTGCTAGAGCAATTGAAAAATATTTCAAACTTCCATTTTATCGGTGTTATATATATATTATATATAAAACTCGTACTTATATATAATATACGTTACTCATAGTAGTATAATTTATATATTTGAGTCATCTAATTAACCGTATACCTCATTTATTTTTAGTGATATAGAGTTCAATTGCTATACTATAAGTTTTTGCTATGAATTAGGTCATATACCTCTTATGATATAATAATAAAATATAAATTTTATATTTGAATATTATATATTATATATTTATTATACCTAATATGTCTACCTCTATATATAGATATGATCCGCTCAAATTTGAGGAGGTCAGAATCTCCTTTATTCATATATCATATTCCCAACTATAATTGACAATGGGGAAAAAGAATTACTATTTAAAGACTTCAATATCTTGCTAAATCGGGCATGGATGCTGGCATACCCGAAGTACACCGGTGTCTCTATCACCACCCGCATTGTAGTCTACTACCTATTATAATCATCCTATACCCTAGTTATTGTATTTAAATCAAGAATATAATTAATTATCTAAACCTCGAGTTATAACTGTGATATACCATATTCATAATTATTATATATATATACTATAGATATGACTAGTACGCTATTGTTATAGTATAATTAGTATCAACATAGCAGTAATATTAGATACCCACCATCGTTATATAATTACGATTATTGTGAACTAGAGGGTATCGGTTGTTAATTATTTGAACCTATTATATATATGAAGATAATAGAGAGATTAGGTATGGAGCGATATAATGCCTGACTGACTCTCTCACTCACAGTCGATTACTAACCATGAAGATGTGATATAGAGAGTATAGGTACTAGACACCATCTTACTAAAAACTGATAAACTAAACAAACTGAGAAGCCTATAAGAAGGAAAGGTCCTGGTATAAAGCTGAGATAGATATTCTGTAGGTAACCTATAGTATAATTGAAGTAATGTAATAATATCAGTGATAGTGAAGATAAATCTCTCATTACGGATATCCAAACAACACAAGAGTATCCAACCCCTGAAATTGTGAACGGCTAGTAGGTATATAAGTAATATATATAATATAACTAGTATGCAATGTGTTTCCTGTAGTTGTAGGATAAAGTAATAACCTGATAAGTATATTTATATTTAGAAATACAAGAATACTAACCTAAACAACAACTATGGACAATGAACTCCATCAGAGATGTAGAAAAATCTCAAGATAAAGATGTAGTAATGTTATATATACATTATATGAACAGACATATTAGCTCATAAAGTGAGAGTACGTCCTATGGTTGAGTTTCCCGGTGATTTATATGCGGTCAGTTCAATAACACTATATAAAACTTATTGAATTAAACGATAAAAAATCTCCGAATATGAATAATGAAATGTATTATTTAAACCCTCAAAAATAAATATTATCTAAAATGTGACAGAGCTTCAAATGAAATTTCCCTAATTGTCAGCAATCCTCAAAAAATTTTTAATGGATTTAGGTAAAATTAATTTGAAATTTTTGAAAAAAAAATATTTGAAGAGAAACTTTGAACGTTTGCTAGTAAAATTTTCCCCCCGTTATTCAAATTTCAATTCAATCTATTAATAAATTATTTATTTTAGATGATTACAATTAATATTGCCTTCTTATTGAATAGGCCTAATCAAATTTAAGTCTTTTATTTATTAATTTTAGATTTTTATCTGAAGGTTTTTATATATATTTTTAAACTCATTAGATAAATTAATCAATAAAGTCTTCTGGAATACTCCCTCTCAATTATATATATATGGTTATATTAATCTTCTGAATTGTATGGAGAAATTATAATTCTCAATGTGACTAAATCTTTATTAAACAGATCTTTTGAATCATTTCTGTCCTACTCAATATTTATATCACATAATTACTATATTTAGAAAATCTCATAAAAAGATTTGACGATTTTTTTTTATTATTACTCTTTTATATTTATATTAATAACATTAGCTTCAATAACATGCCGAAGTATTCTGGAATACTCCTTGAACACATGACAGTATAATAATTACTTAAGTGCTTTTGGATAGAAAAATCAATTATAGTCTGTGGAGAGGTAACTATTTATTTACAGCCTTAATCCCAATTGTCTAATTAAATGTCAAAATTTCGTATACTTTACCATATTAATACCATTACTGATTTTTTTTTGATTTATTTTATATTTATTTTTATCAATACTAATTATTACCGAAGTATTTCATGCGGAAAATAAATACATCCTATACACAATAATAGGTATATTAAAATTTAAGTGCCATTGGAGATAAATCATTTAGTATAGTAGAGGATAATATCTCATTTTATTTTATAATCTCATACTTTGATGTTATAATCCGGTTGTGTATAATGCAATTGTTTTATAACATTCAGTATATAATTATTTCTACACGTTTTTTTATTTTTTTTATATTTTTTAATCTAAATATTAATCTGTGACTCATAAGTCTTCTGATAATACTTCCTCCATGGTATGGATATTTAAATTAAGTGTTTATGGAATGGTATATATTGGGATAATACCATAAATTATTTCAATGTAGGAAACTTTTATTACATCCTTATAATTGAATTATTTACGTTCCTAAATCAAAAATTATAGAAATATTAGTTTTATATATTATATAACATCAAAATTTCTACCGATTTTTTTAGTTATTTTATAATAACAAGCCCGATAAGTCCTCTGAATACTCCTACCATTTAGAAGTAGTTTAAATTAATTAATATAAGGTGCTCAATTGGGAAAATCATAATTAATATGTCATAGTGAGTGAAGATCTTTTAAATTTACGTGTCCTTTTTTCAATAGGCCTAATCAAATTAAGAAATTTAGTTTTTTATTTCAATAATCAGATTTTCACGATTTTTTTATTTTTATCAATAACATGCCGATATTTTCTGGTAAACCGCTCCATTAAGAATATATATATTATATAGTATATTAAAATTAATGTGCATAATAATAGTGTATATAGATATGTAAGAATCTAAATAATTGCATTATTTATAGGTATATTTGTGTACAGAGACTCAATATCAAATTTTTTTAAACTTTTTTATAATTTTATAAAATCAAGATTTTCACGATTTTTTTTATTAATTTAGCGATAAATGCGAAGGTCTTTTCTGGATACTCCTCCATAAGAAGTATTTAAAATTAGTTGATATGCATTTTTAGGGAGAATAATCATATGGTCACGTGATAGAAAAACATTTATTATATACACTCTCTCTGGGGTGGT
>JABUQX010056908.1:25000-46193 GCA_015478945.1 Trachelipus rathkii | reverse complement strand
ACCCTGAGTACCATACCAACTACTACCACTTTCACCACCTACAGCCCCTTCACATTTATTCTCTCCTTTCTTGCCAAAACCCTCACATATATTAATTAACGCATCTCGAAAAGTACGAAACACCCACTCCTCTTTCCCACAATAGGCCAACACCATTTGCCTCTGATTATCACTCACATCTGCTCCTTCCAACAGATGTACACATTTCATATCTTCCCCTAAATCAACTTTACCAACAATCTTACACTTTCTTTCAATCACCTCATACCGACTCACATATTCCCTCATTGATTCACCTTTCTGTCTTTTAATATAGAAATACTCACATAACTTGTCGTATCTATCCCTTTGCTTTTCTTTCGCAAACCTTTCATCCAACCTTCGTAATATTTCATCCACACCTTCTTGTTTTCCTAACGCTTCCCAATCTACCATCCACACACACTCATAAGCCTTGGCTCCCAAACCAAACAAAATCTCCCCTGCAGGTTGTTCAAACTCATCACCATAGAGCTTGAACCACAACTTTACCTTACTCTTCCACACATCATACTCATCTGCAGACATATCGCCTTTAAACACAGGACAAGATCTACGGTCCCTCTTTTCTACCACCACTTTCCTTTCACTACCACTCCCACTACCACCATCCTTACCATCCTCCTTACCCATTTTTTCACCTTACCAACACCTATGCCACAAAAAACAAAACCAACTAGAACACAACTCCACTAAACACCTCAACTACACCTAACCACTACACACAATCTCTACTACCGCACAACACCAGAGGCACCTTCGAAACTACGCTCTGTTATCACTGAGAAAAATCCCAATGGCAGCCTAACGTAAACTGATACACACAAGCTAGCAACTCACCTTTAGCATTGGTTTATTCTTTGGTGATATTTTAGAAGCCTTACTTCACAAACTTATGAAGAACAGAATTTACAACAACTTAGGAAATACTTTTACTATTAGGTAAACCAATATTGTACCTACTATTTTATGTACACACATTTACAATTTAAGGATTACCTTTATTTGAGGGTAACCCAATACGACACTAAGCCGACCCACACTGTACCTTACTCTTACACCATTAACATACGCCAGACCTAAAGTGCGCACCCAGACCTAGACCCAAAAGTTGGTGCTCGGGTTTTTTTGTTACAGATTGGGGATGGCTACATTTACATTTACTACATGTGTACGATTTTAATTTTAGGTTTACCTTTATTTCTGTAAAGAAATAATATATACATGTAATTATGAAATGATTATTAAAAAAAACAATATGATAACAAAAAACTTGCGTGCAAGACAAGAGCAAAGCCTCCAAAGAAAACAAGAAAACAGGCCAGGATCTTCTTAAGCATAAATAAAAACAGGAAGCCCAAGTCAAGCAACATGCAACCTAGAAAAAAAACAAACAAAAACAATCAATTATTATTATTATTATTATTATTATTATTATTATTATTATTATTATTATTATTATTATTTTTATTATTATTATTATTATTATTATTATTATTATTATTTTATTATTATTATTATTATTATTATTATTATTATTATTATTATTTATTATTATTATTATTTCAATTAAATGTATCTATAAATTTTGCCTAGCATATATATTGAATTAAAGATTTCCTTAATTTTATTTTTTCTTCCTTTAGGTTGCTCATGAAATCTCAAATTTTGATTATCTTCTCTGCTTAAGTTATTTCGCTGGCCATTCCTTTGAGTCACCTGTTTATTACCCAATTCTTCCATGGGTTATTGATTTTACGTCACCAAGTGGCGGCTGGAGAGATTTTACTAAAACTAAATATAGACTTAATAAAGGGGACCAACAGTTAAATCACACATATGAACTTACTGAGAATGATCCTCATGTTGATCAGGTTAGTTTAAGTATATTTAAAAGTTACAGCGGGAAATATATATATATATATATATATATATATATATATATATATAATATATATTATATATATATATTATAGTATATATATATATATATTATATATATATATATATATATATATATTATATATAATATATATATATATATACTGGTATATATATATATATATATATATATATATATATATTAATATATATATATCTATATATAGATATAAATATATGATATATATATATATAGATATAAAACTGTTGTTAATTGCATAATTGCGTTTATTATTTTAATCTTAACAAAGAACATAAAGCGGGAAAGGTAAAGAAATTACTGCTTCTCCGGGATTGAACCACCACGTGTTGCGGAAATGGGGACAATATGCTCGATGCTTTACGACTGAGCTATCCCCACACCCAATACAGTTGAGTTCAACGTACATTCCCACTATCTGTTCCTTGTTTAAGATCTAAATAATAAATTGCGATTATGCAAAATTTAACAACTACATATTATTAAGAACAAGGGATAGGACAGGCTGGACACCTGGTGATGTCGCCTTGAAGGGAACTCGATTGCTTTAAAAACTGTTCTTGAACTCAACTTTATTGGGTTGGGGGATAGCTCAGTCGTAAAGCATCGAGTAATATTGTCCTCATTTCGCAACAACGTCGTGTTTATCCGAAGAAGAGTAATTCTTTTTTAACCTCCCACTTTATTATTCTTTTGTTTAGATATATATATATATATATATATATATATATATATATATATATATATATATATATATATATATATATATATATATATATATATATATATATATATATATATAGTATTATATATATATATATAATTATTTAGTGATGTACCGGAACCAGAATTTTTGGTTCCCTGCCGGAACCGGAACTTTCCGGAACCTTGGAAAAGTTTCGGCCGGAACCGGAACTTTTCGACTTCAGCCACACATTACATATTCTACTTAAAACTTGTCTGATTAACAAGTGGAGTCTCTCTAGAAGTATCTGGCATCTTGTCATATCCATACTGTGAGCTCTTAGTTATTCTGTAAGCCAAAATTTGGATACCGGATCAATCAATTTATTAAGTAAAATAGGAATATACTATATAAAGTTCTACGGGTCTTCAAAGTTTAAAAAGCTTTTTTCAGAAAAGCTTTTTTTTTTAAAAAGCTTTTTTCAGAAAAGTTTTTTATTAAAAAGCTTTTTTTAGAAGCGGGTAACGTGTTTGAGGATAAGAGATCACGTTTAACTCCACAACATGGAGAGCAACTTATTTTCCTACACCATAACATTTCAATATTCAAATAAATATATACATTTTTAAGTAAGAAAATTATGGAATCTTGTTTTAATTTTTTTTAAATTTTTGCTTAACAGTTTAGTTAATATTTTGTTTTGTAGTGGTTTCTACTTTAAAGTTAATTTCTTTTAATAATAATAATAATAATAATAATAATAATAATAATAATAATAATAATAATAATAATAATAATAATAATAATTATTGTTCACCAAGCATTTAAAATATCGTCTGACTGGACCCTTTTTGATATAGAAATTAAAAGAATAACGCAGAATCTAATAAACAATAACTTCCCCCAGTATATTATAGAGAAAACTATAAAGAACACTTTAAATAATTTATTTGCCAATAACATCAATGAAAACGAAAACGATAAGCTCGTAGTATATTATAAAACTGAAAATATTAGTCAGAAAAAAGAGGAAGAAAACAAATTAAAATTAATTTTAAAAGAGCATATTAAAGAAAAAGACGGGAAGAAGCTTATATTAAGATCTTACTATAAGCCATTGAAACTGAGCTCGTGCTTCTCTACTCGTGAAGCGCTTTCGGATGGTGAGAGAAGTAACGTTGTGTACCGATTTCAATGTTCTGAAAGTGGATGTAACGCCTCTTAAATCGGATACACAACGAATACCCTCAAACATGAGAATGTCGCAGCAAAAGTAATAAGCCGAGAAAGTATTTCATGGACAGTTTAAAATTGAAGAACATTAGCAAAAATCCCGATCACAAAATAAAAAAAAACTTTTCCATCATAACAAGAAAGAAATGATTTTTATGAATTGCGTCTAGGGGAATCATTGCTCTTAAAGAAACACAAACCAGTAATAAATATAAAATATAATGAAATGTCCAATTTTTTAAACGTATTTAAATAACAAAAGTCAATGCATGTTAACTTTTCTAAACTTTTTAAAATTAATTTTATTTATTTATTTTTTGTTATATTAGTTTAAAATATATTTTTATATAAAAATTGTTAAATCTGACAAATAAAACTATTCCCTGAAAATGGTCCGAAGTGATCGGACGAAAGCTTGGTAGCATTTATGAATAATAGTTTTTTATTTTTTACTCCAGAATAATATTGAAGAAAATTTCTTCTGTAGAAAAAAAATTACTTTCCAGGAGGCCTTGAAAAAGCATGAAAATCAAACACAATTAATAAATAAATAATAATAATAATATAATAATAATTAATTATAATAATATAATAATAATAATAATACTATAATAATAATAAATAATAAATAATAATAATAATAATAATAATAGTAACAGTCACCTGGTATCAAATTTTATTTTCCGCCATGGTCTATATTCCTAGGCAGCAGGGGGCTGGCACAAAAAAAATCAAATGATTTAAATCAACTGATTTTTTTTACTTAATTTTTTTAATTAAAAAATCATGAGTTTTTTTATTTTTTTAAATTTTTTTTTATTTCTTAGGCAAATTTTTTTTTTCTAAATTAATAATTAATCCTAGCTATCACCTAATTAATGATAAGTATATTTCTCTATTATGATAAGTAAATTCATCACCCATGTAGTTTTCAGGAAGAATCCAATCATTTGGGAGTTTGGGGACGCTCCATTTTAGCCCCACCTAAAAATGGACATAAAATTCTTAATTTTCAGACAATTTTGATGTGGAAAAAAGCAAACCGCAACTTTTTCTGACCTCTAGAACGTAATTTTCGGGTGTTTTTCTGTGTCTGTAGTCATTGTTTCAGCGTTTTCATTTTTTCCAAACCTAATTTTTTGATATTTTTTCGTATCAACTTTTACAATTTTTTCCGGAATGATTTCAAACTTGAAATATGCATAGATGGGTCTATTGCGCACAAAATGCACATAGAAGTTTTTTGATTTTTGGAAAATTGTGCTCAGCAATTCCGAATTTCAAAACCAACTTTTTTTTTTTAAAATTCCTGGGCTCAATTTTCCAAAATTCAAAAAACTTATATGTGCATTTTGTGCGTAATAGACCCATCTATGTATATTTCAAATTTGAAGTCATTCCGAAAAAAATTGTAGAAGTTGATACGAAAAAATATCAAAAAATTAGGTTTGGAAAAAATGAAAATGCCGAAACAAAGACTACAGACACAGAAAAACACCCGAAAATGACGTTCTAGAGGTCAGAAAAAGTTGCGGTTTGCTTTATTTCCAATCAAAATTGTCTTGAACTTAAGAATTTTATGTCCATTTTTAGGTGGGGCTAAAATTGGGTCCCAAAATCACAAATATTGGATCTTCCCCTTCAAGTCATTTTTAATAAAGAAATAAAAAAAATTAGAGTACTCAGATATTATACAGTATATATACATAATTTAAATAACTTAATTAACCTAAATAATTTAATTTTAATATTTAATTAAACTTATTATTAATTCCCCTATAACCAGGGCTATTTTACGAAATTTTTAATAAACTAGTTTTGATGTCAGCAAGTTCTTTTTTCTAAAAAAAAAAAAAAAAAAAAAAAAATCTAAAAAAAAATCCACAACCGTAGAGTATTAAAGCTACCGGTTCGAGTGTGAAAATATTGTTTCATATTTAAAGTTTTCGAAACTATAGAGTCGAGGTCATTTTATCATGATATTTGTTCATATATATCAATTTTCTATATTTTTTATGATGAATAATCATAACTGAATAAATGACAAATCAATTACTGAATTTTTTTTAAGAAAGACATTTGAAAAAGTAGAAAGTTCCGGTAAATACCGGCCGGAACCGGAACTTCTAGAAAATTGAGGTTCCGGTCGGAACCTCTCTATATATATATATATATATAAATAGTGGTGTTTATATATATCATATATATATATATATATATATATATATATATATATATATATATATATATATATATATATATATATATATATATATATATATATATAAACAATATATTATATATAATATATATATATTAATATATATATAATATATATATATATATATATATTATATCTATATATATATATATATATATTATCATCATCGATCATCCATCATCTTCCTTTTTTTCCCCAAGACTGGGGGGTAAGGTGCGTGACTTGCATCGGAAAAGAGAAGTAGTACAAGAATATGACACCAAGTCGAAAAGAAAGGCCAGCCTTACCGCCCATCTATATCGCAGTCAGTGAGAACTCGTCGCAGTCAGAAATCCACCCTAGAGCTTCACGAGAACGCGAGACGGGCCTTCATTATGGCAATATCGTCAAGTCTAGGGTTCATCCGCCTTGGCCCAGGTGGCACAACCGATGCCCGCTCACAAAACTGCCGCATTCACTCCTAATTATGCACCTTTATTCTCGCCTCTGCCAAAACTCTCATTATCTCTCTGCCAAACATGTTCCTTTACTTACTCATCCACTTTATTCTTTGGTTTCCCAGCCGCGTCGACTTCGCCAACACAACTCACCACTATACCATCCGCTTAACCAACCGACTAGTCATTCATAACCTTTTCCACATAACCAAACCATCTCAAAGTACTTTCATTTATTCTCTCATTTACCCTTTCTTCACACCACATAAACTCCCTAATACGTTCATTCCTCATTTTAATCAATTCTTTCACACCTAACATGCCCTAAGATTGTCCATCTGAACACATTGAACTTAAGATCTAATATCTCTTATTCCAGACTATAATCTCACTAATATATATATTATATAATATATATATATATTATATATATATATATATATATATATATATATATTATATATAATATATATTATATTATATATTTATATTATATATATATATATATTATATATATATATATATAATATATATATAATATACTATATATATATATAAGTAAAGATGCCTGAAGGAGAGGAAATGTGAGTTTGGCCACAAGCGAGAAGAATGGTGCATAATAATAGGAGTGAATGGCGGTGTTTTGTGAGGGGTATGGTTGTGGGCTTTGCCCAGGGAATGAACCCCACATTTACGAGAGATAACCACAGTGAGGGTCCGTCCGCAGTCTCGTGAAGTCTCCAGGTGGATTTTTCTGAATTGCCTACGAATTCTCAAGCTGTGGGCTAAAGGGGACGGTAAAAGGGGGAGCTTTCTTTTCGACTTGTGTCATGTTCTTCTACTTCTTTTCTGTTCTGGTGTATGCTACGCACCTCATCCCAATCAGATGATAGGAGGAAAATAATATATATATATATATTATATATATATATATATATATAATATATATTATATATATATATATATATATATATATATATATATATAATATATATATATATATATATATATATATATATATATACTCAAATTTTATGCAGTGTGGTGTTTATTATTTAAATTTAATTTATTTTAGATTGCTCACCACATTCCAGAACTTTTTAGTGAAGTTACCTATTATGTATACAAGGCTAGAGTGACGCCAAAAGTAATTCTAAGGAAACACGTCCGACAACAATTTGTTCCATCTCACTATCCAAGTAGCATCGCTAGAATGTATACTTTAACCCCAGAAGAGTGCATCCCAGAATTTTATTGTGATGCATCTGTGTTTAAGGTATTTTTATTTGCATGTAAATTATTATTGAATACTGATTAGTTGCTATTTACATCCTTCAATCTGACCCTTAAAATTTATTATAATAATACTTTAGATTTTATTTTTAATTGATGATATTTGGACCATGTTCTTATCCTCTAAATGTTACTAGATCGCAAAATTCTTTATATTTTTCTGAATAACGAAGAGAGTCAAAAGGACTATTTTTTATAACTTGAATTCTTTCTTTCCTAATTTAAATTCTCAACAAAAAATATAACTGCTTTTTTTTTGTATATATATATATATATATATATATATATATATATATATATATATTATATATATGTTATAATATATATATATATATATAGTATATATATATATATATATATATATATAAATAAAATAGAATATCTATTAGATATATTATATATATATAATATATATATATATTATATATTATATATATATATATATATATATATATATCATTTAGAAGTGGTAGAGGATGTGTAAATCAAATTTTCACATTGAAAAAATGAGTGAGAAAATGAGAAAGAAGAAGAATAAATTGCATTTAATTTTTATGGATTTGCAACAGACGTATCACAGGATTAATAGAAGTCTGTGACAGGTATTAGTGATATATGGTATTGGCAATAGGTTTCTGAATGGATTTAAAGGATTGGACTGAATAGTTTAATATTAATAGCATTGTGAAGCAGGGTTATGTTATATCTCCTTAGCTATTTAATATGTATACGGATTGCGTGATGAAAGAATTAAATGTAGGGGGGTCTCAGGGGAGGGTGTTAGACTGGTTGAGAATCGTAGCTTGTGTAGGGTACCTTGCTTATTGTACTCAGATGATTTCATTTTGTATGGTGAATTTGAAGAAAGTTTGAAGGGTTTAGCAGGGTGTGTATTGGTGAGGCTTGAAAGCAAATGTAGATAAGAGCAAAGTTATGATGGTATGTGAGGAGAGCCCGCAATGTGAAATCATGTTGGATGGTAGGCAACTGGAACAAGTATCTGAGTATATATATTTAGGCTATATGTTGGATGGAAAGGAATCTGATGACGCCATGTGTAGTAGGAAAGTTGTCATTGGTAGGAAGGTTGCTGGTGCGGTCAAATCTGGTGAATACAAGATAACAAAGTCTTGAGTGTGCTAGGGTTTTGCACGCTTGTATGTTATTTTAATGTATACTAGTGAAACCATGGTCCAGAATAAGATTTATTTATATATCTAAGGAGCAATCTGTTCAGATGGACATTCTTTTTGGCGTATTATTTGTGGAAAGAATTGATAAAATGAGGAATGATGAGAGAAGTTAATGAGAGAATAAATGTGTGTGAAAGTATATTAAAGTGATTTGGTAATTTGGAAAGGATGGATGGTTGTCAATTGGTTAGGCAGTTGTATAGTAGTGATTGTGTCGCGAAGCAACAGACTGGGAGGCCGAAGAAAAAGTGGATTGAGTTAGCAAGAAAGTGTTTGAAGAGAAAGAAATGTGTTTTTTCTTTCAAGCAAGAGAAATGGTGCATATGGGAATGAATGGCATGGTTTTGTGAAGTGGCACGGTTGAGGGTCTGGCCTAGGGGATGAACCCTAATGAGATAACATAGTATGGTCTGTCGTGTTAGGTGAAGCTTTAAGACTGACACTTAAGGGGGTATGGAAGGGATATGTTTTTTTCGACATGGGACATATTCTTCTACTTAACTTTTCTGTTTCCTGTGCATGTTTACACACCCCACCCCAATCTGCGCAAAGCCGTAGGTAATCTGATGATGATGATGATGATGATTATATATATAATATATATATATAATATATATATATATATATATATATATATACTAATATATATATTATAATATTTAGATATATTTATATATATATATATATATATATTATATTATATGATATAGTATATATGAATAAGGTTATGGTTGTGAGTAAGGATGGTCCTCGGTGTGAAATTATGTTAGATGGTGAGCAACTGGAACAAATGTAAGTTTAAATATTTAAGGATATATGTTGGATGAAAGGGACAGATGTGCAGAGTGTAGGAGGAAAGGTTGTGAATGGTAGAAAAGTGGCTGGTGCAATTAAATCCTTGGTTGATGTAAAGGGACTAGGTCTGGAGTGCGCTAGGGTCTTACGTGAGGGTAGGTTTTACCTGTGTTAATGCATAGCAGTGAGACTATGGTCTGGAATAAGAGGTATTGATCTAAAGTACAATGTACTCAGATGGACAATCATTGGGGCGTGTTAGGTGTGAGAAGAATTGATAAAATGAGGAATGAACGTATATTAGGGAGTTGTGTGGTGTGAAGAAAGGAGTAAATGAAAGAATAAATGAAAGTTCATTGAGATGGTATGGTCATAGGAAAAGGATGATGATAGTCGGTTGGTTAAGTGAATATATAGTGGTGAGTGTGCTGGGAATCGACCGGCTGGGGAACCGAAGAAAAAGTAGATTGAGTTAGTAAAGGAACGCCTGAAGGAGAGAAATGCTAGTTTGGCAGAGGCGAGAAGAAAGGTGCATAATAGGAGTGAATGGCGGGGTTTTGTGAGGGGGCATGGTTGTGGCCCACCTGGGCCAAGTAATGAACCCTACATTGACAAGATGCCATAAGTGAGGGTCCGTCTCGGTCCGTGACAGCTCTAAGGTGGATTTTCTGACTGTGATGAGTTCTCACTAAAAGGTATAAAGGGAGCTTTCTTTTCGACTTGGGTCATATTCTTCTACACCTTTTCTGTTTCCGGTGCATGTTACCCCCAGTCTTTGGAGAGAAGTTGGGTGGTGATGATTATATATAATATATATAATATATATATATATATATATTATATATATATATATATTAGTATATATATATGATATTATATATATATATATATATATATTATATATATATATATATATATATATATATTATATATATATATATCTATTAATATATATATATATCTTCTTCTTCTTCTTCTTCACCTTCTCTTTGCTCCCAAGATTGGGGGTTAGAGGTGCTGTCACAAGCATCGGGAAAGAAAAGCAGTAGGAGAACATGACAAACGTCGAAAAGAGAAGCCCAGCCTTAAACCGCCCCTCTTTGTACCACTTAATTAAGTGAGAAGCTGCGTCAACGACAGAAAATCCACCCTAGAGCATCATGGGACCGCGACGGACGCTCACTATGGTAAATCGTCGGGAATGTAAGGGTTTATCCCTGGCCCAGGTGGGGCCACAACGCATGCCCCCATAAACAAACCCCGCATTCTCTTCCTATCATGCACGCTTTATTTCGGCCTCTGCCAAAACTCCCATTCTCTCCTCAGACATTCGTTCACCAACTCAATCCACTTTTCTCTTCGGTCCTCTCAGCCGGTAGGTTTCCCAACACCACCTCCACTATACATCCGCTTTAACCAACCGGCTATCATTCATGCCCTTTCCACTGAACCAAACCACTCAACAACTTTCATTTATTCTCATCATTTACCCCTTTCTTCTTCACACCACACAACTCTCTAATACTTCATTCCTCATTTTTATAATCTTTTTCACACATATATATATATTACTATATATATAATATATATAATATATATATATATATATATATATATATATTATTATATATATATATAATATATAATATATATATATATATATATATATAATATATATATACGTATCGTATATATATATATATTATTATATATATAATATATATATTATATATATATATATATATATATATATATATAGTATATATAATATAGTTATATATTATATTATATATATATATATATATATATATCATATTATGATATATATATATATTCTATTTATTTATTTATTTGCTTACACCTTTTTCCCGCTTGAGCGGGGTAGTGGTAGTACAGCCTCCTCTCATTCAACACACTTCCCCTCATCTCGCCCTCACCCACCTCCTCCACCACCACTCTACTCTCTCGCCAACACCACCCTCTTCCTCCCTCATCCCTTCCTCCTCCAGCATCTCCTTTATTCCATCCATCCCCTGCCTTCTTGGTTCTCCCCTTCCTCTCCTTCTTCCCCTCCGCTCCCAAACTCTCCTAACCCACTTCTCTGTTTCCTCATTCGCTGCACTAGATGCCCCTACGCATCTTAAACATTCCCGTCTCCGCTCTTCCCAGGCCAAACCATTCCTCAATCACATCTCTCCTCACCACCCTATTCCTAATCCTCTCCCTTCTGCTCACCCCACAAACGGCTCTCAACCCCTTCATCTCAAATATCCAACTTCTTTCTGGACCTGGCATTCAACCCACACGTTTCACACCCATACAACAACACCGCTGGTACACAAATTTTTTCAAACATACTTATCTTATCTTTCTGGATAAATCCCCCCTTTCCATAATTCTCTCAGACCACTCAAAGCTCTCATTCTTCTCCTACTCTATGTTCTATCCCCTCCTTCAATCCCTCCCCCCTTACCCACATCCATCCCTAAATATCTAAAATTCTTTACTTCTTCCAATACACCCCCTACTCTAACCTCTTACCCCTCCCCCTCCTCTCTTTCCTCCTCCTCGAACAACTAAAACTTTACTCTTACCTGGATTTATTTTAAGCCCCTTTGTCCACACACATTCTCTCAAACTCCTTCACCAAATACTACAGCCCTTCCGCGTTTTTCGCCACTAGGGCAGTATCATCCGCAAACAGTAACATTTTCACTTCCCTTCTATCATTCCCATTCATCAAATTCCACCCCCTCCCCTCCTCAACCATTCCTTTCTGGCAACACTCTCCTAAACAAATTAAATAGCCAACGGCGACATTCACACACCCCTGCCTCAATCCTCTCACCACCCAAACATCGTCACTCTCCCGCTCGCTAACACTCTCACCACATTCTACTATTCGCCTATAAAGGCCCTAATACCTTTAACTAATTTACCCCCCACTCCATTTTCCTCCAACCCCCTCCACAATTCACCCCTCTTCACTCTATCATATGCTTTCTCTAAATCTAAAAAAACACCCATACACTTTCCCTTTCTCTCTATACTTTTCTCCACCAGCATCTTTAGTGTAAACACTTGGTCCACACACCCTCCCTCCCTAAATCCTCCTTGTTCTTTCCCCCATTTTCCCCTCCGTTAAACCTCTCACTCTCTCAATTCAGTATCTCCCATACACCTTTCCCCTACACACTTAAAGACATATACCCTCTATAATTGCCCGACATTCCCATTTCCTATCCCCCCTTTCGCCCCTTATACAGGGGCACCAACAACCATCCTCCAATCCTGTGGTACCTCACCACTCCTCCAACATATATTATATAACCTCTATACAGCCATTCCTCCACCCCTATACCTCCACTCTGTAACATTTCCATTCTCACACCATCCAGACCTGCGGACTTCCCTTTTTTCCTTTATTCAAGGCCCAAATAATTTCCTCCATTTGTATTTCAGTCCTCTCTCCCTGCCCCATCACTCCCCTACCTCACCTCTGCAATCCGTTTACCTCCCCTCCCACTAGCCAACTTATTCATAGATCCACTAAAATACTGCCCACCTCTTCCTCACCTATCCTCTCCTCCTATCCACTCCCATCTCCTCCCTTAATCCTCTCCCTCAACCCTCCTTCTTCTTTCCTTTTTTTATTTACTTCTTTCCAGAACATCTTGCTCCCCGATTCAAAATTTTCCGTCACTTTTCTACACCATTCATCTTTTGCTCTTCTCTTCGACCTCTCCACCGCCCTCTTTGCTTCCACTCTAACCCTTCTATATTCCTCCCAGCTTTCCTCTCTCCTACTTCCCAACCATTTCACATAAGCCTCCTTTTTCCTTTTCACCACCTCCTTCACCTCCTCACTCCACCATTCACTCCCTTTCTTTCTGCTTGCACCCACCCTTTTTACCCCCCCCCCCCTCCCCGCCTCCCCACATACCGCCTCTTTAAACCTCATCCACACCCCCTCCACCTCCCCAATTCCCGTCCCTCTCACTTCTCTCCACCTATCCTCCATACCTCTCCTAAACTCCCTCTTGCACACTGTCTCCTCCAATTTTTCCACCTTTATCACTTCTACTCTCCTCTTTTCTCCCCTTTCCCTAACCGTCACCTCTCCCCCCACCCTTAACCTAGCAACCACCAAATAGTGATCCGATAACCCCTCCCCGCCCCTCTAACCATACATTTAACATCTAAAGAATAACTCCTACCTTGTCTACTCCGGCTTCTGCCATTTTACACAACACATAATCCCAGCTACCGCCCCTCCCCCCGGTTATCCTCCTCTTCCATGTAATGACTTATGATCTTTCACTTTTTTTGAACGCAAGTTCCCCACTATCCAATTCTTCTTTCAACACACAACTCCAACAGACTTTCTCCATTAACATTCCTCTCGCCTACCCAAATGGTCCTAATTATGTCTTCCCCCCCCTCCCTTCCCACTCCTGCATTCAAATCTCCCAATAGACAAATTTTATCATTTACCCCGAAACTTTCCCAACACTCATTCAACTCACTCCAAAATCTTTCTCTCTCCTCCTCCCTCGCTCCATTCACTGGTGCATATGCGCATATAAAACCCACATTTCCCCCCCGAATTTCACTTTAACCCACATTATTCTCGAACTCACCTATTTTGCACAACCTTACCTTATCCCACACTTCTTTCCTCATAACTATTCCCACACTCCTTCCCTCGCCCTCACTCTCTTCGTTCACCCCTGATATCATACCCTTGTATTTTCCAACAAGTCCATCTCGCCTCTTTCCCTTCAGCTTTAGTTTCTGTTAACGCCTAGCAGCAATCCCAACCTTTTTTCTTCAAACATTAACCCCACTTCCTCCTCTTCAAATCCTCGTTTCCCCTCTTCGACCGTTTCAATACATCCGCACCCTAATTACCTCTCTCCTCCCCATCTTTTCCCTTCTTCTATATATATACTCACTCAGGCTGCACGTTTTGTGGGACTCCCCACCCTAGGCACTTCCCAACACCTAAGGCCACCACCCCGCTCACCAAATCACCACATAAAACAATAACACCACAATAAAATAAAAGAATATAAAATATATTTTATAAATAATAATATATTATAAAATAATAATAATATATATAATAAATAATAACATATTATAAAATAAAATATAAAATATAAAAGGTTAAAACCTACACTCTATCAATATATATATATAATTATATATATATAGTATATATATATATATATTATTATATATATATTATAGTATATATAGTATATATATATATTATATATATATATATATATAATATTATATATATATATATATATTCGACAGGACGCTTAAAAATTTATTCCTTTAAAAATAATAAGAAATTAACAAACTAAAATCCTTAAAATCACCTATATCTACTAAAATATAAAAGGTTAAAAACCTACACTCTATCAATATATATCTATATAATATATATATATATATATATATATACTATATATATATTATATATATATTATATTATTAATATATATATCATTATATTATATTATATATTATTATTATATATATATATATATATATATATATATATTAGAGTATTCATGATGACTTACCGGATCTTGAAGTACCATCTTGGTGTGATGGGATAGAAGAATTTTTACAGATGCACAGGGCAGCTCTAGAAAGTAACTTTGTCTCTCGGCGATTACATCATTGGATCGATATTTATTATGGTTATAAGTATGTTTTATTATTATTATTATTATTATTATTATTATTATTATTATTATTATTATTATTATTATTATTATTATTATTATTCATTTGAAAATTTAAACAGCAAAAAAAAAAATTTAAATGAAAGAGAACGCTTCCTTTTAAAAATATATATTTAACAATCGTAAACTAAAAGAGTAAAAAAGGAAAATAGATCTAATTGTATTGAATATCTCGCGTAGATTGCTCTGGAGAAAAAATGTATAGTGGTAGACAGAAAGAATTTTTGTTAGAGTAGGTTAGGAATTAAATTAAAAAAGGAAAAAAAATTTTGCTTAAAAATTTTAATCTTTATCTTTTAATGAAATTCTTAAGTTTCCGTGAAAGTATCCTCTGATGTGATACTTAGAAGCCTAGGTTAGTGTGACAAAATGTGCATTTTAGATATGTGGGTTAAACTAAAATGTGGCAGAGGGAAATCCCAAAGGAATGCAATAAGGTATTAGAACTGTTTGCTAAGTAGAGGAATCGAGTAAATATAAGGGAAGAGCTTGAGGATATGGCGTCAGAAAACGGGATAGCTTTATTTAAATAATGGAATGAAAAGAATGAACTTTGTTTCAAAGATGAGTGGACAAAGGTATGGTAGAAATAGGAATTATATTTCCAATTCAGGGAAGTGGGTGATTCACCAAGAATATATAGTAAAACGTGTTTCAAAGGTCTGAAAAATGAACTTGTAATAAAAGATTTTTAATAAACGAAACTCTGAGGATGGTCTTAAGGTAATAGTTTGAGGGAGGAAATTTTTAGAACTAAACTGATTGGGAAGAAAGTTTTTCATTTGGATGAAGGTAATGAGAGAACCACTGACAAAAAAAAAGACTATCAGTAAGAAAGGGAATAGGAGAAAACGGCTAATCTTATAACATGAATAAATTAGTGAGATACTATTTAAAGTTAATAGGTTGGAAAATATTGATTGGTTGGTGGATATCTTAGAGAATAGAAAAAAAATTTTCTAAAAGGAAATCTTGCAGATGTCCATAGAAATTGACATGCAAGTGAAGATATTAATTATAAGAAGATGATTAGAAAAATTATCAAGAAGAAACCATTGAAATATTAATATGGAAATTTAGAATAATAAATAGAAATTTAGAACTTTGAAGGAAGGAGGTGTGACTCCAATACCAAAGTCCAGCAACTTAGTGTAAAAACAGGAGCTGAAGTAGTATACCACTTCAAATTATGGGGATTCTAATAGAATTGGAAGTAGTGTTGATATGTTGAGGTCGATATAAATTGAAAGGCAAACGCATATATTATAAATAGTCAGTTAGAATAAAATATATATATATATTTAATTTATTATTTTTATTTATTTATTTTTATTTATTTATTTATTTTTTTTTGGACTGATATTCATTTCGCCATTCAATTTTCCCTGACAATTTGTTTCCAAAAAAATTATTTGTTCACGCCAGGACCACCCATGATGTTGAATTTTCAGCTCAGTATGGCCGATTTCTTTGTGAGCCGATGGTGGGGTCCTGTACATTGAACTCTTATATATATATATATATATATATATATATATATATATATATATATATATATATATATATATATATATATATATATATATATATATATATATATATATATATATATATATATATATTAAAAAAAAAAAAAAATATTTAATTTTTTTTTTCTCCTCATACACTTGACATATAGAAATGCTATGGTATACATGTTAATGAGGTTGGTATTAGTGAAGGTATGGAATAGGTATTAAAAAATTTTTTTTTCTTAAAAATCCAAAAAACAAGATTTTTTTTTACCCCATTTCAAGTTGTAAAATGGGGTAAAAAAAACAAAACATGGGGTAAAAAAAAATATTACTTTCTAAGCTACTTTCAGCTACTTTCAATGCTTCTAGCCGTTTTCCTGAGTGCTCATGTACTTTCCTGAGTGTTTTTCACCCATACCCCTTTTGTTCTAGTTCTTCTATGTACTTTCATGAGCATTTTTCTCCCTACCCCCCTTTGTTCTAGCCTCGTCATCATTCAGCTACTTTCCAAGCTACTTTCCAACTTTTATGTACTTTCATGAGCATTCTATGCTCTGACGTCATCACTCAGCTACTTTCCCGAGCTACTTTCCATATTTCCAGCTACTTTCCAAACTATTTTCAATGCTTCTAGCTGTTTTCCTGAGTGCTCATGTACTTTCCAGAGTGCTCATGTACTTTCCTGAGCATTTTTCACCCCTACCCCCTTTTGTTCTAGCTCTTCTATGTACTTTCATGTGTTTTTCTCCCTACCCCCTTTGTTCTAGCCACCTCATCATCATTCAGCTACTTTCCAAGCCACTTTTCAACTTTTATGTACTTTCATGAGCATTCTATGCTTATGACATCATCACTTCTAGGCTACTTCCATATGCAGTACTTTCCAAACTACTTTCAATGCTTTCAGCTGTACTCATGTGCTCATATACTTTCCTGAGTGCTCATGTACTTTCCTGAGCGTTTTTCACCCCTACCCCCCTTTGTTCTAGCTCTTCTATGTAATTTCAGACCCTACCCCCTTTGGTCTAGCCTCGTCATCACTCTGCTACTTTCCAAGATACTTTCAGTTACTTGCCCAACTTTCTGCAACTTTCTGAGCCTTCATATGCTATAACGTCATCAACTCAGCTTACTTTCCAGAGCTACTTCCCATGTTCTAGTAATAACACATCCGGGTTAAAAAAAAAAACTTTTTTTTTACCCCATTTTGGAAAATTTGATGGGGTAAAAAAATTTTTTTTTCCGAGGACAAACAATAATTTTCAAAAAAAATTTATTAGTTTGCCCAAGTTCCTCATCAATATGTAGGTAACTACCAAAAACAAATTTTTTTAAAAATGTAAACATTTGAAATGGTAGCAAAAGCTTGTAAAAACTGTAAAAAAAAAAGTTTTGCAAAGCCATTTATTTATCTGGGGTTCGAATTTGTTATCACTGATTACTGTCATTTTAGAGCAGCCCATTTTCTTTTGGCATTTTTTAGATAATAAAGACGGCTACCAGAATAGCCCATAAAATCAAAAAAATATTTTCAGGAAAGGGGGGAAGGTCTTTTTTTTTTTTTTACCCCACCAACCTCAAACTTTTTTACCCTACTATTAACCTTATTTATATCAGTATATATATATATATATATATATATATATATATATATAATATATATATATAATATATATTATATATATATATAGTATATATATATATAATTATATATATATAATATATATATATATATATATATATATTATATATATATATATATATATATTATATATATATATATATATATTATATATATATAGTTAATATATATTATATATATATATATATATATATATATATATATATATAACCGGTTATACATATATAAAGAAAAAAAGAAGACTAAAAGTTTCATACGTAGGAGGAAATATGAGGTAAATTGAACGATTTTAGAAGGAGATTAATGGGGAACTTACAAGGGAATAGGGAAGATTATAACATAGGAACTTTAGTAAATAATGAAGATGCGTCAAAAGAGACCAAGAAAGTGTCAGATGGTTAGGATTTGATGAAGTTTGCAAATAATCAAGCATTTCATGTTGAAAATTAATTTGTGGTGAAAGGGGCAAGTTGAGTGTTAATAAATTGAGCCAGATGATAGTTATGGGTTTCGTAGGTTGCAAGAATAGGACGGAGAGGGCAGAAGGGTTTATGGAAGGAAGGGTTAATGGCAGAGTTGAGAAAGTTGAGAATGGTGTAAATCTGCAGGCATAGATGGAATTACTAATGAAATGATCAAAAAATGAAGGCGGGAAATGGTGTTTGAATGGATTTGGAAGTTGTGTAACAAAGCGTTTATGAAAGGTATAGTTCCTAGGGATTAGAGGAGAAAGGGTAAGAGAGATAAGGGGAACTATAAGGGAATTAGTTTACTGAGTGCTGGTAAGAAGATATAGGCTGGTATTTTGGTTGAAAGAGTACATCAAGAGACTGAAGGACTGATTGGTGAAGAACAGGCGGATTTAGGAAGTGTAGAGGATGTGTGGATCAAATTTTACATTGAAACATAATGATTGAGAAAATGAGGGAGAAGAATAAATTGTATTTAGGTTTTATGGACTTGCAACAGTCGTATGGAACAGGTATTCAATAGGGAAGCTGTTGCAGGTGTTAAGTGATTTATGGTGGAGGTGGTAGGCTTCTGAATGGAATCAAAAGTATGTATGACGAAAGTGAAGCGTGTGTAGAATAAATTGGAGTTGAAAGGATTGTTTAAGTATTAAAGCGGGAGTTGAGCAGGGGTGATGTTACGTTTCCTTGGTAATATTAATTGTATATGGATGGGGAGATGGAAAGAATTTAGAGGTGATAGGTGGCAGGAAGGTGCTAGATTGACGGAGAATGGAAGAAAGTGAATGGTGCCCTACCCTTTTTATGCAGATGATTTGGTTTTGTGTGGTGAATCTAAGGAGAGTTTGAGAGGATGGTAGAGGGTTTGAAAGTAAATGTAGACAAGAGTAAGGTTATAGTAGTGAGTGAGGAGAGTTGCGGTTGATGAAGTCAGGCTTAGATGGGTGAGCAACTTTCATAGCAATCACCTTAAATGATATATGTGGAAATGAAAATCGGGACCGGATGATGCCGAGTGTAGTACAAAAAAGTTGTGAATGATTAGGAAGGTTGGCTGGGCATAATAAAAGGTGGCTGTTTAAAGGGGACTAAGTCTTGAGTTCACTAGGTTCTTACATGAGGTAGGTATGTTGTTAATGGTATAGTAGTGAAACTATTGGTCTGGAATAAGAGGTATTAGATCTAAAATTCAATGTGTTCAGGTGAACAATCTTAGGGGCGTGTTAGGTTGAGAGAATTGATTAAAATGAGGAGATGAACGTATTGGAAATTTTGCTGGTGTGAATAGAAGGAGTAAATGAGAGAATAAACGAAAGTTGCATAATAGCAGTGAATGCTAGGTTTTGTGAGGGGGCATGGTTGCTGTCAATTGGCCAAAGGATGAAACCCACATTGACGAAGATGCCATAGTGAGGGTTTCATTGGTAGTCCCCGTGAAAGCCTAGAGTGGAGTTTCTTACTGCCGACGATTTGCTTACTTAAGGGTATGAACGGGGACGGTAGGCTAGGCTTATCTTTTCGACTTGCGTCATATGCTTCTATAACTTTTCCATTTCCGCGTGCATGTGGGACCGCACCTTACCCCCAGTCATTGGGAGAGATGGGCCCCGGGTGATGATATATATATATATATATAATAATATATATTATATATATATATATATACGTATAATATATATAATATATATTATATAGATATATATATATTATATATATAATATATTATATATATATATATATATATTAAATTCTTATTTAATGAACCATCCACTTGTATACAATTTCTTTTTCTTCAAAGGTTAACAGGGAGTGCATCAGTGAAGGCCAAAAATGTTTGTCTTCCTCTCGTAGACGAACATTCAACTTTATCTAGAGGTGGAATTGTGCAGCTATTTAATATTCCTCATCCTCCAAAACTTACACCCTCGCCGTTTTTAAGTATACTTCCTCCTATTCCTCAGAACTCTTCAAAATGTAAGAATTTTTCT
>JABUQX010056908.1:12500-20000 GCA_015478945.1 Trachelipus rathkii | reverse complement strand
TCTATCTATTGTAGTCCTTCAACATTGCAAGTAAACAGTAAGATTAGTCATTAGTTGTAGCTGTAAATCGTGGCCCCAATGATGTTTTATTAAATAGGTGTATAAACTACAGTTTTATTATTAAAACCTATGAAATACGCTGAATACTCAATATAATGATATGCAGACTAAGTTTCTGTTATTTAAATCTATAGATCCAAGGAATAGGATTTGTTTGAAATATTCAGTTAGAAAGCTTTTATTAAACAATCGCAGAACATCTCTTATAGATTACAAGTCAAATTGATTCTGAAAGATCCCACTCCCTCCCCATCCTTCAAGTAGTGTTGTAAGCCATTTTTAGGTCGAAAATAGATTATTAATTTTTTTTTTTATTTCCATTTATTAAAAAATTTCCAAATCAATGGAAAAATGAAATAAGAATGAGATATAATGCTTGGAATATTTTCCTAGAGAGTTCATTGTAGCTGGAAATAGACGCTAAACTACAAAAATAATTATTCATCATTTGAAATTCGATTAATGAAAGCATAATATGAATTAAATACTTTGCAGTACTAAGAAAGAGTTTAATCCAAATTTTTTTTCCAAGTTCCAGTGCAAATTGTATTTATAGTAGCAGTTGCTGTAATGAATTCTCCATTCCTTTGTAATGAATTCAAGTTTTATACTTTACCAGTTATATATTAAATGTGTAAAGTGTGTTCGACGCTCTAAGTCACTCTTGGTTTAAATATTTCCCGGTGTAAGTTTAACAATCCACCCAATTTTTTTTCTTTTCAGATTCTAAAAAATGTTGTGATAGTATTGATGAAACTGAATCTATGTTTAAAGATGAAGAGTCGTTGAATATTAAAGAACACTCATCGCTTGGAAAACCTTCGCGGACCATTTCAGAGGAAAAACCAAACGCCTCAAAACAAATTGAACTTCCAATAAATTACAATCCATTGACTTCCTTAAATCAGATTGAAATGCTCTACAACTTTTGTTTAAAAACTACTGGTAAACTACCCAAGCAAATTAATAGGAATGATGATAAGTTTTCTTGTTCAGCAAATGAAGCGTTCAATTTACGCCATGTTAGGGATATCCAGGTGGTTGGTTGCTTAATAGTACAAATCTTTTCAGCACCTAGAAGTAGAATTTTGTGTCCTGGAAGCAATTTTGAAGTAGGAAACAGATGCTTATAATCTTGCTTTAAAGATTTTGCAAGAGCCAAATGACATTCCAAAATGTTTGCACAATGCACTTAGATTAATCTTTCAATTAGATCAAATAGGTATTAACTTGAGCGTTTCCGGCATTCCTTCTAAATTTAGTGCAGTCTCTGAATATGGTTTGCCCCCTCTCGATTGTAATCAAATGCTTCAATCTCTTATGAATGTCATAAGTTTTCCATTGTCTTTCTCATTTATTTCATCGTTCATTAAAAATATGAAAAGTTTCTCCAATGTTCTTGAAGAATATTACTTTTCATCTGATTCTAAGAAAGAAGAATTTATTAAAAATTTAACAGAAAAACATATTAAAAGAACCGTGATGGAATTGAAAGAAACAATTCATTTTCTATCATTTGATGGTCTTAAACTTATACTTCCTTATACTATTGAATTATATAGTAACCCTTTAAGTGCAGTTTGTGCTGCTTTGTATTTTACAAATATTATTACCCAGGCTTTGGGGCCAATTGATTCCAGAAAATACATTCTTCCATTGTTAACCAAACTTTATGAAGTGGATTCTATTAGTAAAACTCATATGAAATTGTTTCACAAACCATTTTTGTTGCAGCTAATGATATGTTTTAGATTGAAAACGTTTTTGAAACATTTCATTACTCCTATTATAGAAGGAGCTGGTGGTTATAAAGCAACCGTTGAAGGAAATAGTAATACATCGGCTTTTTCAGTACTTAAAAGAAAATCTAAAACTACAAGGTAAGATTTTCATTTACTTTCCTATTTATAAACCAAAACGTTTTCTATACATATATATTGTTATATTCCATAAGAAGTATTTTAAGTGTAAAGCACCATCCTTTTTAGAAAAAGAACATTTATATGTAATGCTCTTTCAGAAATGCAAAAACTAGTTTTGGCATGGATGAGCCACAACACTCATTTGTTTGTGAAGAAAACGTTTCATATCAAAGCAAGTTTGAAAATTCAGACCTTACCTAACCGTTTAAAAGGAGAAATTCATCAATTCGGTCACCAAGTGGAGCTGAAAATGATATAACGGATATTGAAAATGATACAGGTTAGTTACTATTCTTTATACATATAAGGCAATATTATTGCTATTGTTTATTGTTTTATGTGAGCATTACAGGAGAGGTAAATAGATTGAAAAAGTTATGCAGATAGGAAGAGTGACGTGTGCTAAAATAATCTTAATAATGTAACTAGCAACAATAGTCAGGTACTACTCGAAGGTTGCTAGAAAATTGTTTACGAAAAAGGCTTGAATAAGGTTCTATGTCCAATTTTACTTGCTTATTGATTTTCATCAAGGATTTAATAAATTTCCTTTTCAAAAAGTTTAAGTTCAAATTCTAATATTATAATTCTTAGGTCTTACTCATTTATTTTAGTGTAAAAAGATACTTGAAAATTTTCTTTTCAAAACGATTAATAATATTAAATTTTTATAGAGGGTTTGTATTGCTATATATTATTCTCACAATAGAAGGTATATGACTTGTTATAACCTGTAATAGTATTTTTAAAACGTTTGAATCATTACTTTTACTGTTAATTTCATGGGGATTCAGTGACGTTTTCGTCGTGGTCATGCATTATCATTAAATATTATTTTGACAGAAATATTTGTATTTGAGGGAGGAGATGATGATGATACTCTTAATGACTTTGGAGGCAATCAGTCCATGGATATGAATGACTCTCTAAAGTGAGTGATAACTCTTTTTCCATATCATAATAACAGTACTACCTTTCCAGATTACTTATTTAAAGAGCCGTGATATTGTGTCAGTCAAAGATCACTTATATCATATTTCATTTACAACCAAAGTTTTCCATCCTCATTTCATTGTATGCACATATGCACTTAGTTTTTATTGCTTATAATTACTTTGAAATTGACCTCTTTTTTAAATTTAATTTACTCCATTTATGTAATATCAGTCTAACCATTATAAAACTTTGGGATAATTGTTTTTAACTTTAATTTGAAACATAATTTTATTTCCTATTTCAGTATAGTTTTATGTGGTATCTTGGTAAAATGTAGAATAGTTATCCGAAATATTTTTCCTACATAAACTGTTCTGTTTGCTTTCTTTTTGCGTAGTCTCTTGTTGAAAATGTTTACAGATCACTATACCCAAAAAGAATTAGAATCTTAATCCATATAAAAGCCCTACGTACGCCGAAACATGGCTTTTGAAAGTTGTAGAAAATAGAAGAAATAATTGTTACATGCTTTGGCGATAAAGCATATGAAGAAAAAGACATAATGGTTAAATCGTGTCAGAGAGTTAGACTTAGAGAGGAAAGGGAAGAGTCATGTGGAAATACTCAAATGAGGAGTTATGTAACTAACTTGGCGGTGCTTAAAATGGACTGAAGAGCTGGTGAAACGAAAGGCCATAGACTGTAAATTTCTGGCAGAGCCGTTTGAGTGTAATCACCATAGAAATTTACACATATTTCATAACAAGGACAGAAGATACTCAAATACGAGAAGGCAGCTGGTGTAGTGTGTAGTTGTACTGAATACTACTCATTATCTCTAATATTTTAGAATCTTGCTTAGTTAGAGAAATTTGGGATTTTTTGAAGAAAGATTTTCAAAAAAGAAACTTCAAAAATAACAAGAGCAGAGGAAAGAAGTTTGGGTTTTGGGTTTTGAATATTTAGTTTTGTAGCAAGTTTCGTCTAGTATATATACGTAATGTAAGAGTTTAGTTTTTGAGCCATTGAATGTGATTGTTATCTTTGTTTTGATTTGATATACTAGAAATATCAGAAGTCCGTTGTTTCTCAACGTCACACTCCTAACTTGATATTAACATTTAGTCAAAATGAAATAAGTAATGTATAGTAGAGTCAATATCATAAGAGCGTGTAGATGAAGTGATAGGTAGAAGTTCATTATTGAATGGCAGAGAGTGGGTGAAGATAGTGAAAATTACTGATAAAGATTACTGTTAAATGATTCAAAGGATGAATGGTGGCGTTATACAGCAGCTGTTATAGAGTGGCACAAAGGAAATCAGGAAGAAGGATTGATACTTGAAGATGGAAGTTTTGAAATCAAAGTTTTATGCCAGATCATATCGGCACAGCGAAAGATTTATTTAAATCCCTAATCACAAAACGAGAAGGGAAAGATGATTCATAGTCATCATTCCGTATGGAAGTATACTGATGATATAAGATAATTTGGAATTATAAAGGTGTTTCCTGATCTTCCTATTAGTATAGATTCAAAAACTTCAGAAAGAACTAAAGTTAAAACAAAAGTTGGAGGTGAGATAGGGGGCTTTCTTTTTTTCGATACAGGTTAAATGAATGCACAGTTCCATCAGGAAGAAAAGGTAGTAATTGAAAAACAAAGTCGAGCAGTTTACAAAGTCTGGGTACAGTCTCAAAAGTACAAATTTGAGAACAAAAGGAGGAATAACGTCAGGAAAATACCTTTATATTAGTTTTAAGCTGAGAGGACAAAAACCACATCTTTAGTTGAAATTGCTATAATAGGCATAATAGAGGCAAATGTTTGAGGGAAGCAATCAATTTTATTAGAAGGTAAGACCACTGTTAAGCAACAGGAAGGAAAGAGGAAGTAGCAGAGTTTAGTGGTGTCAATTTTGACACAATGTTGTATTTACCATGAAGAAGAGTAGAAAGCCAGAAAGATTTCATTTTTCTATGATTAAAGTGAACAGTAAGAAACTAAGTCACTTGGCAAAACGTCCTCCTATTGAATTGATAATTGAGATAGGAAAAAGTAAGAAGGAACAGAGAACAGTTTGCTATCTAAGCACTCAGAGACCTGAATTTCAGTGAAGAAATAGCGTATTGAGTTTAGTAGTAGAGATAATGTTAACTAAATTAAAATTAGATAAAATTCAACGAGTGATAGAGAAATTATGAGAAGGAACAAACCGTGCACCAGAGCTTCGAAGCCACTTGTGTATTAACAAACTCAATCCCACCACCATAACGAAACTTACAGTTAGCCAAAAGACGCTTCAGTCATGTGGAATGAAAAGTATGTCAAAAATGTGTTTCCATGTATAACGCAGATAATTAATTTAATTTAGCCTTCACTAGCCAGAAGTTGCAGCAGACGCGTCAGACCTGTTTTAACCACACTTTCTCACTCTTCTCTCCTCTCACCTGTCACCTGTCACCTGTCACTTCTACATGATTTTAATCCTGTTTTATCTTACTTTCAGCAAAGGATTTGAACTAGCTACCGTACATTCTTTTATATAATAATTTATAATTTCTTCATTGATGTTTACAGGCTATGACTTCCTTTCCCATTGAATGAATTGCACTCAAAAAAAAAATGTCAGAATGGGGGACATTTAAATCAAATTTAATAAAGGACTAAAATTTTTGGCATAAAAATATTAATACCATTATTTCAAAATTCTATTAATTTTCAAGTTAATGATAATTTCTTTTTTCATCCTCTGCTCTAGCTTCCGCATAAAACATTGAAGTTTTTTTTTATTTTTAACTCTACAACCCCCCTAGGGCAAGGCCATAATTTTGGAAGAGAGACAGCATAAAAAGAAATTCCGCTCAAGATCAAATTCCATATTAAAACATTCAATTAAGTACATAAATGCACCAAAAATTAAGAAATTGTTATTTGTGGGATGAGACATTAGTAAACCCAAAATTCCATAGGATGAAATAACCACAGCAAACCAGCTGGTTTTAACTGCCGTTTGTGAAAACTTATCACCCTTTCGTCTGTATTTTATCTAAAATGAATTAATTGGCTGAAAAGGTTCATGTTATCATATTTTATGTCAAATGTATGTCCGAGAATTAATTGGCAGAAAAGGTTCATGTTATCATATTTTTATGTCAAAGTTAAGTCAGAAATTAAGAATACATTTTATTGTGTTCAGTTCATTTTTATACCCTGGAATGTTTCCTTAAAAACAACATCAGTCCTGTAGTTTAAATCCTCCTCTCCTTTATGAGTGTATTGTTGTATTTAAAATGTATTTAGCTTTTTCTAAATTTAACTTTAAATTCGATAATAAAGTGATTCTTTCAAATGCTGAATTATTTCTTTTAGGTCTCCAATATCAGACACTTTGAGCCTAGAGGAGGAAGAGTCTTTGCAAGAAGGTGGAGGCTCCATTCCCTCTTTATGTCCTTCCCCACATTCACCAAACTTAAGTGGAGGAGAGACGGAAGATCGAACAGTATATGACGATTCAATATGTGAAACTCATATAGTTAACGAAGAACCACCTTCTGATAGTATTCCAATTCCTCATTCCAAATTGATTGGAAACTGTAGTAAATTTCACACATATTCTTCTTCTTTGCCTGAAAAACCTTTTGAATCAAGAGGCTTCCAAATATTAAATGAAAGCTCAGATGAAAAGTTACTTAAAGATTACATCTCAAAATCTAAATCAAATCCATTCAAAGAGGAAAATTTCCTTAAGGCTGATATTAGTGGTTCGTTGGCGGAAATTTGTTGTGAAAATATCTTGTGGTTGTCACATAGATTAGGACCAGTTCTTACCGCAAGGTATCTTACTAGAAATCTACTCAGAATGTTGAGCCTGTGCTATTTGCCAGAATCTGGTGCATTAACTTCTATTGCTTCAACTAATGCAAATAGTTTTTCTATAACTAAGAAGGAAATAGCTGGTGATAGCAATGCTTCGAAAATAATATCTTGCTTATTGGAAATTTCAGGTATAAAGTTTATTTTTAATTAATTTACATATCTTTTTATATCATTTGTGCTATTGTAGACGAATTGCTATATTTCTGAATGCAGATTTATATGGTGAACAAGTCATCCTTTTACAGTATCTTAGTCACATAACTGAATTAGTTAGTTGGTGTGGTAACAAGTTGAACACAAACCAGGAATCAGGATTGATTGGTGCAATGACTTTACTTCAGCACTTGCTTCTCAAGCTATCTGACGTTACATTTATGGATTATTTGCAAGTAATATATATATTATATATATATATATATATATATATATATATATATATATATATATATATATTATACTATATATATATATATATATATATATATATATATATATATATATATATATATATATATATATATAAGGCAAGTGTGTTGGAAGAACACTTCGAAAATCTGTATAATATTTGGCAGTAATGAAGGAGGTGATAGTGAATGTGTGTGGGTTTGATGGTGCAAGAAGGAATAGGTATTTTGGGGATGAGGTCATTAGCAAGGAGGAGGTAATGTGGTAGAGTGAGAAAGTTGAAGAATGGTAATCTGC
>JABUQX010056908.1:0-5000 GCA_015478945.1 Trachelipus rathkii | reverse complement strand
TTTAAATTTTTTTTGCAGTATACAAAAAATTATCTAAGTAAAAACAGGTCTATCTCGCCAACTATACAAGCCCTGGAAAATTTGATGTTGAATCGGATAAGTAGAAAAAAAATATCTCAATATTTCACTTTTTCAAAAAGTTATTCGTTCGAAAAAGTATTTTTTTACTATTTTTTTTTTCTACTTTATCGTCGATAACATCAAATTTTCAGGCTTGTATAGTTGGGCGAGATAGACCTTTTTTAACTTAGATATTTTTTTTTTGTATACTCAAAGAAAATTTTTAAAAATTTCCCAAAATTTTTTTTTTTGAAATTTGTTCCATGAAGAAATCCAAACTAATGCATATACACAGAAATTATCTAAGTAAAAAATGTGCCTCTCCCAGACTAACATATGCCCTGAAAATTTTATCACTTCGCCCAAACAGATAAAAAATTATCGCATTTTTTCAATTCAAAATCCAAAAAAAGTGGGTTGAAATTGAGCAACGCTGAGCACAAAACTCAAATCGAAAAAATAATCAGTGCATTTTGTAGGTAATGGACCCATCTATGCATATTTGACAAGTTGAAGTCATTTCGAAAAAATTCTGGAAGTTGATACGAAAAATGTCAAAACATGGGTTTTGAAAATTTGAAATTTTGAAAAATGACTACAGAACAGAAAAACACCGAAAACAACGTTTTTAGAGGCCAAAAAAAGCTACAATTCGGTGTTTGTAGGGTCAAAAATGGCTGAAAATTCCGAATTTGATGTCCATTTTCAAGGTGGGGGCTAAAATGGGTCCCAACATCTAAAATATTGGATCATGCCCTTCACACTGAGGACGTTCCTCACTCACAACCATAACCTTACTGCTATATCCACGTTTACTTTCAAGCCCCTCCTTTTATACACACCATGCCAAATCTCTCTACTCAATTCTCTCATTAAACTTTCTTCAGATTCGAGCACAGAACCAAATTCATCCGCAATATAATCGGTTAGGGCACCCACCTCATCTCCCATTTTCCACCTTTATACACATTTCTGCCATCCCGTACCTCGAATTCTTTTCATAACCCCATCCATATACAAATTGAAAACCAAGGAGACATAAACAACCTGTTCTGTCTCTCCGCTATTAATCCTAAACCAATCACCATTGACACCATTTAATTCTTAACACGCTTCACTATCGTCAATACATACTTTTGATTCCATTAGAAGCCTACCACTAACACCATATATCACTAACACCTGCCTAACGCTTCCCTATTAACTCTAGCATACGCCTGTTGCAAATGCACATAAACTAAATACAATTTATTTTCTTCTCCCTCATTTTCTCAATCATTTTGTTTCAATGTAACTATTTGAATCCACACATCCCTCTTAGCCACTCCTAAACGCACCTTAGTTCTTCACCATCAGTCCTTCAGTCATCCTTCGACGCACTCTTTCGACCAAAATACCAGCATATACCTTCCTACACACTCAGTAAACTTATTCCCCTAAAATTTCTACAGTTCCCCTTTTCTCCCTTTCCCTTTTAAACCAGGTACTATTACCGCTCTCCTCCATCCTTTGGAACTTACACTCTATAAACGCTTTATTACACAACTTCCAAATCCAATCAAATCACCATCTCGCCTCCGTTTCTTGATCATTTCACCAATAAATTTCATCTGTAAATGCTAACTTATCATTCTTCAACCTTTTTACTTTGTTTACCCCTTACCTCATCCTTACTAAACCTCATCCCAAATACCTTTCCTTCTTGGCCCCATCAAACCCACACACATGTCACTATCACCTCTTTCATTACTGGTTAATATTGTGCAGATTCTCGAAGGTTCTTTCCACACTCCTCTCACACCTACTTCATTAGTTACAAAAGGCACCATACCCTATTCATTATTCTAAGCAAGATCCCCCTTAAATTTCTCATTCTTAACCTTTCGCGCTTCCCTTCCAGAAGAGCTCCTATTCTTGCTTTGTAGGACAACATTTATTCTCCATCCAAACTCTTTATTTACCTTTTAGCTTTCCTCCTACGTTTACACCTTTTAGTATTTCTTTTTTCCTCCTTATATAATTCAAGCAATCTTTCTTTTGAGTCTTCATCATTTGCTTTTAGATAGCATTCACCAGCTTCTTTTTTACTTTACCGCTTTCATCAACCTCTTCATTCACCATTCACTGTTAACATTCTTACTTCCTACCTTTAGCACATCACATACTTCTTTGCACTACTAACAATTGCTTCCTTCATTTGCCCAGATTTGTTCGTATCAACTTGTTCACTTTCAACCGTTTTACTAGCGAGCAGCTCTTACATACTTATCTTATTATCTTGCTCACTTAACTTCTCACTCCTATTTTTACCTACTTCTTTCGTATCACCTTCCTCTCTCCATACAAGCCCCAACTAACTTAATTTTACATAGAACAACATAATTGATCCGATAAATCCCATTTCCTAAACCCTTAACTGCATTTACTATCCTAACACATACTTCCAACATCTCCTTCCTTCACGCAACTACTAATCAATCATACTTTTTCACTTCGATACCATATCTACCTACACCAACTCTAGTTATACTTATGGATACTCGTGTTTAAAGAAAGTATTAACTTACACACATAACCTCTCTCTTCACAAATCAATACCTTCCTACCATTCTCATTTTCTCCGCCACCCCAAAACGACCTGTTATACCATCCCTTTTTTGATCACCTATCCCAACCATCAGGTCCCCCAAACTATCAATCTGAAGCTCCTACTCACACCATACAGAACATCATTCAGATTATCCAAAAAATCGTACTCTCTTCAACGTTTCCTCAGATGGGACATACGTCTAAGCAACCACACATTACCTTGAGCCTTTTCAACTTTAAATTTTAACATTAGAATTTCTAGACTCACCATCAAAGTCTACCAATAGCTTTCGTACCACGGTCACTCATCAAAATTGGCAACTCCTTTCTCTTCCTCTCTCATTCATTTCACACCTTAGCACAGCACGCATTTCACATTCACACCACTCTTGTTTCAACGTTTTCCTTTCATCTTGTTTCAGTCACACGAGCAAATCAAATTTGGCGCTTTCTAAATACATCCATCACCTCTCTCCTCTTCTCCTCAACATTTATTCCCTCAGACATTCCATGTACCATACGATTTTCATACAATTTCGCCGAAAGATAGAAGGCCGTTACGGCGATCAGACCTCCTCCGAGGCCTGCATTAGCATTCTGGCAGAGATAGATGAAGTAAGGCAGCCAACCCAACTATCACCGTTCCTTAGTCGGCTCCTACGACACACAGGACATAACGAGTGGGCCAATTCCTTTCTCGCGCGACCCCACACACAGGGATATGGAGTAGTAGGGATGTCTTGTAAAGTGTTATCTAGAAGAGGGGTTTGTACTTTAAGTATGTGTATGTGATACATGGATAATGCTGGATTCATATGTTGCCTGGAGGATAAGTGGTGTGAAGAATATGAACGCAAAAGAGAAAGACGCACCATTAAAATGGGAGGTAATTTCATCGCTTGGAGTATGCTCTCTTCTCTCTCTCTCCTCTCTCTCTGTCTCTTCTCTCTCTCTCTCTCTCTCTCCTCTCTCTCTCTCTCTCTCCTCTCTCTCTCTTCTCTCTCTCTCTGCTCTCTCTCTCTGCTCTCTCTCTCTCCACTCTCTCTCTCTTCTTCTCTCTCTCTCTTCTCTCTCTCTCTTCTCTCATCTCTCTCTCTCTCTCTCGTCTCTCTGCTCTTTCTCTCTCTCTCTCTCTCTCCTCTCTCCTCTCTCTCCTCTCTCTCTCCTCTCTCTCTCTCCTCTCTCCTCTTCTCTCTCTCGGTCTCTCTCTCTTCTCTCTCTCTTCTCTCTCTCTCCTCTCTCTCTCTCTCTCTCTCTCTCTCTCGTTTCTCTCCTCTCTCTCTCTCGTCTCTCTCTCTCGTCTCTCTCTCTATCTCTCTCTCTTCGTCTCTCTCTCTCTCTCTCTACTCTCCTCTCTCTCTCTTCTTCTTCTCTCTCTTCTCTTCCTTCTCTCTCTCCTCTCTCTCGTCTCCTTCTCTCTCTCTCTCTCTCTCTCTCTCTCTCTCTCTCCTCTTCTCTTCTCTCTCTCTCTCTTCTCTCTCTTCTCTCCTCTCTCTCTGCCTCTTCCTCTCTCTTCTTCTCTTCTCTCTCTCTCTCTCTCTCTTCTCTCTGCATATTTATATATATATATTATATATATATATATATTATATTTATAGTATATATATATATAATATTATTATTATATATTATATATATTATATTTAATAATATATTATATATATTATATATATATATATATATATATTATATATATATATATATATATATATATATATATATATATATTATATATATATTATATATATATTCTTTCTTCATGCTTCCTTTTTGTTTTCCCAGATTGGAGTTAAGTGCGTAGCAATGCATCGGAAAGAAAAGCAGTAGAAGAATTGACAAAAAGTCGAAAAGAAAGCCGCAGACTTCACGCTCCCATCAGTACCATTATTAGTGAGAACTGCGTCGCAGTCAACAAAAATTCCACCTAGAAGCTTTCAATGGGAAGTAAGACCGCATTGGACCGCCTCATATGGTAGAATTTGTATTGTAAGGGGTTTCTTTCCCTTGGCCGGTGGTCCACAACGCATACATAACCCGCCTCACAAAAACCCCCGCGCTATTCACTCCTGTTTATAAACACCTTTCTTGTCTTATCGCCTCTACCAAACTCCACATTTCTCGATTCTTTCAAACATTCCGTTTAACCCGAAGTGCTCAATTCCACTTTTTCTTCGTGTCTCGCCTCCCGCCTGTCGGTTCCCCACCACTTGCCACAATACCCACATCGCTTCCAACCGCCTAACACGACTATCAAAATCATCATTTCCTTTCACGACATGACAAACCATCTCAACATACTTTCATTTATTCTCGTCATTTTACCCCTTTCTTTCACACAACAATTCTCTAAG